>JAMKCH010051531.1:0-101389 GCA_023653785.1 Ophioderma brevispina
TTAGTATGGATATGAGTTTTGATGTGTGGAGTTTCACCGTACGAGTTTGTTGTCACGTTTTCGAGGGGGCATTTCGTGGATTCAAAGTCATCCAGGGGTCGTTATCGGGTAACTTGGCCGTGCCTTGACGCATGGATATGAGTGATGGTCGGTGGTAGAGTTTCGCGTACGAGTTTTGTGGTCTTGTTTTCGAGGGTCTTTTGGGGTCAAAAAAGGTATGTAGGTGCCTTATGGGGTAACTTGGCCTGCTTTCTACCTATGCGTGAGTATGGATTGAAGCACCTTGGGGCGCTAATTAGGTAAAATACATTCCAGTTATACTAATCTAGCAGTTGACCAGCTAGTGGTAAGTAGGGGTATCAAGATCAAGGTCAAATGGGGTAAACATTGGTGTTGGTGTATGCGATGAAATTGTGATGCCAAAAATCTGTAAGGTCCACAAGTCTTCCAGGGTCATTCAAGGTCAAAAGGAGGTTCAAATGGGCCGTAACTTAGTATCAGGTGAAACTTGGTGGGTGGGGCGATTGGTGATGTAAATTTTAAAGCTCCTGACAAGGACATCAGGGGGTCATTCAAGGTCAAAGACCGCAAAACCGAGAGTCATTAAATCCAGGTGATCGCAAAACACAGGTGATTGCCAAATCCAAGGACCGCCTAGTGAACATACGATTAAAGAAACCACCGGTCCAGACTCTTATGGTATGCAACGAATGCCCACTTATGACCATATGCCCTTTTACGACCTCAATGACCCTCTTGACTTTGACCCCCAACATCAAAACATTCTTCCAAGGTGAGTTATATTTAGCCACCAAACTTCTCAAGGATAAACACTGGTCAAGACCCATGGCTATATGTCAATGGACCTGTAATGACATACATGACCATATGACCCCCAAATATTGTATTCCCAACCATCCCAATTGATGGGTTTATGCATCATTGATGCAACCTCGTTAATTTTGAGGTCAAATTCTCCCTATTGATTTCCATTGCATTTTTAAAGAAAATATGCCCCCTTAAAGTGACATAATTCATGGTCTGGATAGGAAGAGATAATGTGTACCCTTTGTCCTCTTATAATCAGCTTTTTTATTACAGAAATAAAATTTTTGGTCTCACTCCTGTTTTGTGGTGTGTACTCTACATAATTAGTAAAACATATAAAGATAATGGGAGAAATTGGAAAAGTTGCGACAGTGACTTTATATATTGGGCTTATTTGAAATTTTGAATAAGGTTTATAATTTTTTTTAGTTGGTGTAATACCCTGATTGTATTTTTGGTCTGTTTGGGGAAAAGTATATCCACTAGTAGGGAGCTATCAAAAGATGTATGACTGTAATTCTTAATAATATTGTAAGAGATCCTTAACAGTTTGTTGTATTTGTTGGTATAAAGCTCCATACATCTTGAAAAGTAGGACTCTGATATTAGGCGGCTACTGCATTACTTTAGAGGGAGACACAGTTCTCTATGATGTGTGTGTTTATTAAGAGTAGCAGAATTTGACACTCTTGGCACATATTGAATTATTTGCTAGCATGCAGAGGCAGGGTTGGAAGAGACAGTATAAACATCAGTCAAGGAAGACATTCATGAGGGAATTTTCTGAGGAAATTTTACAAGGATGAATATGTGATATGAAAAAACTCTAAGGTTGATGACCTAACACCCCACCCATAATTTCATAGGAGACCCCTAAATACCACAAAACATCGGACTGCCTAATTCCCAAAACCACAGGTGAATTTCATGGTCATGAGGGTCTGTATTCAAACATTATGGGAGGTGTGCTATTGGACCCCCAAAATACCACAAATATAATTATGGTAACTGGTAGTGCAGCCATGTTATTTTGTGGTATTTGGGTGTTAGGGTTATGTACCGAGAGCCATTAAAGAATCGCCCCAATTTTTCGATCAAGCAGAGACACAGGCATAATCGAAACAAGCCCCTTTTCCTTGTATGCATTCCTGAGAAGAAAACGGATCCAGACAGACCTTAAATGCTGCAGCACCCATATGGTCTAATTGTCATTTATCGTGAATCCAGAAATGAAAAATGGGGGTGTAATTGTTCTTCTTCTTCTTGCGTATGAGGCATCAGCAAATGACGTTGGAGCCACCGCACTGTTGATTGGGTTGGGGTTTGAGAAATATATGTCCACCGGTGGAAGTAGGGCACTCATTGACAGAATGTGTCCACATCTGTGATGGATAACCACATTGGCAGCTGGCGAGGGCCCGCAGCTCCCATCGGTGCAATTGCTATTGAAGCGACCGACTCTTGTGCGAACCCGGTTTAAGGTGACCTACTCCTTGCGTGGGAGATTGCCTGCCAGGTTGTAGTTCTGTCTTAGGTGTAAGGAGAGTTTTTCTGGTCTTGGAGTCTAGCCAGGCCAGTATTCCATGTCGTAAGAGATGCACAATGTACTTGGTCAATGTACTATCATAAAGAATGCCCTGGTGTGCACAACCTCGTACTCTACTGCTTTCTCAAAATGAAATAAACCTATAAAATTTACTTAGATTTGTAATACTAGTACTTAAATATTTATTTTGGGGGGGGGAAAAAGGGGCCCCAATACATTTTTTTCACAGCAGAATATTATAACTATAAATTATAAATGTTTTTTCTTTTCTTAAAAGCAGGACTATGAATAAAGACGGCACTAGGTCAATTCAACCTTCTTGACCTTATGATACCGTGTACTACAAAATCAATAATGCATCACGCTGTTTAAACATGGCCTATTCATACTTTTCACTACAATGAGAGCAACTGCACTCCCCTGGCTTGTTTACTGGAACCCCAGGGTGGTAAAATCCAACTCGCATTTAGTTCACAACAGAAGTGACATTTTTGGCCTAGGAAGGTCGGCCTAAACCAGTAGAGGGTCGGCATAGAGGAATAGTACGACTAGTCTTACAACTATTCAAGATGCAGATCAAGTCAAAGTGGTTTCAATAAAAGTCAACACTTTTTCATAAATTTTGGTTTCAAATAGGCTTTCTCTCATGCTTGAAATAAAGTACAATGCATTCAATGGGGGCGTGTCGGTTCTAAGCTTGTTGATTGGCTGTGTAGTAGTAGCCACAACTGAATTATTTATTGACCGTTTACACTGTGAATGTTGACTGGGGTATTGGAGAGTTTAGCAGCGTGCTCGAAAGGTCGGCTGAGAGCGCAGTCTCTGCCCTACCGAGTTGGTATGAATTCTTGCCAGTTGTTATGCACAGTGCTTGTTGTCAGCATGCCTTTCCTAGTTGTGCAAAGTGGTGCTCCCTCCGAAGTGCGCAGGTGCAATGCCTGAAAGCACGGGTAGAAATTCAGATGGAGTGGGGCGGTGGCAGCCAGTTTGGTTCTCAAGGTCTCATTGAGTACCGTGGTCTCGTCCTTCTTTGTGTGAGAGCTGTTTTCACCATGGCTGGGGGCGGGCATATTCCCCTTGCTATTGTAGACCAGGTCAAGGTCAGTGGTGCGTAGGGTCTTAGGGCTGGCACCCCATGAAGATCCAGCAAGTCCTCACAGGAGGTCTTTCCTCGAAGATACTTGGCGCATGCGGACTCGAGGTGGTGCCGGTAAGTAAGCTGCTGGTCAAGCTTCACTCCCAAGTATATGTTGGTGTAGATTGTATGCAGAAGGCGCTCCATTGAGGTTGAATTTGAATTGGCGATGAGCCTCTTTAGTTTTGAGGTGGAAGGCAGTAGCGGTGGTCTGGGCTTCGCTCAGCTTCCGTCTCCAGGTCTTGAGATTATGCTGCAAGTAGGGCCTGTCTGTTAGTAAGTGTGCTTTCTACTTCTGTCCAATTGGTGTCCGAGTGGAGGAGGCAAGATCGTCGGCGTAGCCATATTGTCCTAGATGTTTGTTTGAGGTATATCGCTGATATACAAGTTGAACAGCATAGGAGCCACTACAGATCCTTGTGTGTGGTACACCGTTCGTTCCTCAGACGCGCGACTACTACTCTGCCCATCACTGGTCTTGAGAATAAAGCTACGGTTTTGCAAGCATGTTTACATATGAATTAGGTACAAGTGACGATCTGGGAGGGTCCCTGAGAGCTTGAAGTGGAGGCCCTGGTGCCACCGGCTGCATATGCCCCTGCAGTAAGGTCCACCAAGATAAAGCCTGCCTTACGGCGCTTTTCAAGCTTTCCTCAATCTCATTTGTGAGTTTTACAATCTGGTGAACACTGCTCCGGCCACGGCGAAATCCTGCTTGTTCGTCAGGCAGATGGGGGTTTGACGACGGGCTCCAGCCGGACCAGGATCACCTCTCCGGAGATTTTGAAGGAGACACACATTAGTGATATTAGGCGGTATTCTTTAGGGTTGGCGACAGGCTTGTTTGGTTGGGCGTGCGATGATAGTAGTCTCTCCTCCAGATCTGGGTAAGGACTGGTTGGTAAGGCAACATGTTTGTAGAACTCCTGGAGGCCCATCTAGACTCTGGGTCCGCAGTGCATCAGAACTCTGCTGGTATGTTTTATCAGGCCCTGGGCCTTTCCCACTCTTTAGTTGGGAGGAGTAGAGAACCTTCTTGTGTTCTCCCCTGTTAAGCTGCGTGCGAAGCAAAGTTAAAACTGCATGCGAAGCGAAGCCGCGAACTATCTCTACAACTCCCAACACTGTTTTCCATTACACATTTCTTAAGTATACCCATATCTTGACTAGACCTCAGCGCAGGCCGACTCATACAGGAAATCTGCGGACCTTCAATCCGATGTTTGATGTAACAAATTTGCATTGTCTTTAGAGTCATATGTCAAGAACCTCCCATAAAATTAAAATAAATTCCCACATATATATATCATTTCGATCACCCTGTCTGACGACACCCCCCAAGTGAAGTCATACCCACAATCCTCTTCCTCTTTTCGTCTTGGGCATTCGACAAGTGGCGGTTAACGGTTTAAGTATTTAACTCCCGTAATTTGTCGAATTTTTGGTCAGATTAGCTACTAGTGTAGTCCTGACCCTTGTGTAAATCTGTATAAATGTCATTTAATTAACTCCCAGGGGTGGGGCTTATTTTTGTCATTTTTCGTTTGCGAAGTCGTAATTTTAAGGACTTTAATACCGTGACCTTTTTGCGTCGGGTGTCAACATCAACCCCATAATTTCACACCCATAGACTGACTAGCGTAGGCCGTGGCACGCGCCACATTCATATCGATAGTCTTATTTCCCAACTACTATCTTATATGTGTTAGGTATATTTATATATATTTTACGTTTAATAGTATGGATTACAATGTTTGTGAGAATTGTAATTTGTAAATGGACCGACACGCCTTTGGTTTCGATTCAAGATGGCGTCCGTTTTGTTTACATTTTAACTTTATCACGACCATTACTTCACACAAATGGAGCGAACACTTGTGGGTTACAATACCTATTTTCCTTACTGCTTTCTTGCAGCCCTTATGGTCACGAGGTTGGCCCTTTAATTAAAGTAGTGTAGGATTGTTTGGAATGCTTTCATATAATTTCTATCTAAAACTTAGTAAATTGGTATTCGGGTATCCCCGCCATTGGTGCGTGCTCAGGCCCGTTTGTTTCCCTTATAGGCCCACGGCTGTACGGGACTTGTTCGACCGAGTCGCCGTCACGGGACCCACCCCCAGGCTGATGCCCGCTGGTCCCACTCCGGGGCGAATGGGGCGCCGTTCGATCGTTTCTGGTATTGCACCTGTTTCCTCTGGAGTTGACCGGGGTATAATCCTTGGGTTTTTGTCCCTTCAGTATAACTTGGACGGTAGGGATTTTGACCGGTAATGAGGGGGAGCTCCTCGCTGATTTCCGGAGGTTCACCCGCCGTTACACAGGCTTTGGGTCTGTGTCTTGTCAGTCGCACCGCGCCTCAGGGGGCGTTTGACTGATAGGATCTGGGCGCGTGTTGCCGTCTTCGTAACCACGATCACAATACCACCACCATAGTACCCATCCGCCGTACAGTGAAAGCCTCCGCTGCTGTAAGCGGGGTTCACCCGCCGTTCGAGGGTTCACACCCGCCCTGTGTCGTCAGTCGGCCCGTGCCCCAGGGGTGGGTAGACTGTGTATACTATCGTGGTTTTGTCACCGTTTTTCGGTACCTACAGATTACGAGATCACCGCTATGGTGTCCACCGTCACCTAATGTGGTTGTGTCCTTCTATAGGTCCGCTAACGGCGGCGCTGCCTTCGGGGCAGCGTCTACCGGTGCGTTTCCCGCTGCAAGCACGCCGGTGCTTCAGCGAAACCCCCCGGCGACTCGGCCCTTCTTCTCTATATCTATAGGTCGATTTACGGCTGTTACTGCGCTGGTCTCGATGCCTTTTGCCTTTATCCTCACAGGGGTGATGTCGGCTGCGTGCGCTTTGACCCGGGCGAATCTCCACGGTGCTGGTCCATGGTCAGTAATCCCGGATTAACCCACAAAGGACCATTACATGAGGTTTGCCGATCGATTTTCGAGACAATACCCCTTCATCAGCTTTGAATCCATTACCTGGGAATCAATGTCTGCTTGACGGGTGTTTTTTTCTTCAGCGATATTCGGCCACGCTTCGCCTGTTTTAGTACGGGCGATTATCCCGGCTCATTAAGCTGGCCTCCACTCATTACACCGTCGCTCCCACGGGGAGTTCTGGTGGCAGGAGTGTTTGGCATGTTCAGCGAGGCGGGGCTGGCGCCTCTAGTCGGCCGGCCCTGCTTCGCTGGTCACCCCGGTGGCCTCATCCCTTCGGGGATTTTTAGCGGTGGATGAGTCTTCTCGAACGAACCCTCGCGTTGATGGGCCGTTGCTAATTTTCTTCTCAGTATAAATTAATGTTACAACGGACCGTTATCACGGGTTTTAAGGTTCGAGAATGCGGCGGTTTAGCCCTACGAATTGTCCGTTCTTTACGGGTGGATTTGTTGGGCCTTTACTGCGCTGGTCTCCGGAGCCCTTGATGGCCTCGGTCCCTGCAGCGTGGATTTTCGGCTAAGCATGTATCATTCCGTGTTCCCATTTTGGGGGGGTGATGTCGGGCCCATTGCCAAATCTCTCAGGGGGATTTAGCGATACAATAGACCATTCATCGCAGGATTTACGAATCGATACGCGAGACAATGCCTATTCACAGGGTAGTTGAATACCTATTCTTTAGGGATCAACGGGCCCTGTGAACGGGCAACTGATCTGTGTCTTCGCCGCCTGTTGGGGAATCCAGTCGGCGGCACTCTGCCGCGCAGTATACCCGACCTTGCATGCCGTGAAGCGGATCCGCTTGGATTGGCTTGGCGGAAAAAGGGGGGGGTTGCCACGGGCCATGCCATGCGTTAGTAACACGGGCGGCGGGTCGTTGGCCAACTGGTTGGTCTGCCTCTCCCGCTTGGGTTTCCTAGCGTCGTATTGCTATGTGTCGTCAGGGGTCAACCCTAGTTTTCGATCATCGTTTAAACCGGGTTGATTCGGTGTTACCTCTCTGCTATGTCATCACGGTATCTGACTCCCTCCTTACCTCCAACTCCAGCACCGTGACAATCGGTCATCGCGCTGGAGTATGCTGTAGGTGACAATTTGTGGAAGATTGTCTTAGTTATTCTGCAGTATCACCCTCGTTTGTCCCCTGTTCGATAGCGCGGGTGTAAGCGGAGGTTGCGGTGTGACTACTTTGCTGCACACCGCTGTATGCTTGTCTTTTTATTACTGGTGTACGTGTCCGTTCATGTACTTTCCTTTTTAATAAATAATACGTCGCATACATATAGCCCAGTACATCCACGGGGCCTTTGATCCCTACCAGTATTCTGTTCTTGCGGGTAGTTGCTGAGGTCACTGTGTTGTAGGTCTTCGCCCTTAAACGCCTCAAGCCTTCCGGGATTCGGGCATGGGAGGCATCTTTTCATCTACCCGATGGATACTGGCCTGTGTTAATCCGTGTCGCTTTGTTACACTAGGACAATCATGTGGGTGTGATGATTCGTTGCCGGGAACGGAACCATTTCGCCGTACTGTGGCACCCCCTCCTGGTGGCGCTCTGCTGCCTGGGGCGGCTCTTTGCTCGCCACGTTCCTCTTGACGCAGGCGTCGGGGGTATTTCCTACCACACCGGGACGCTCGGGCATAGCTTCCGCCTTCACTGGTGGTAGCGCCTCCGTAGCTTCATGGTGGCGTCATATCCTTTTATGATGCCTACCTTTTTTGGATTCACTTCTTTAGTTTGTCTCTCGGTGTGGACTCGACTTCATCCGGTGAATCCGGTTCTTCCAGGGCGGCTTACGTCTTTATTGGCGTTTGCAGCCTCTAGATAGTCGCACGGTTGTCTTCCGTGCTCAGACCCCTCCTGGGTCCGAGTTTGGATGGCTGTGTTTTTTAATAACACAACGCCAACCGATGCGTTTGAGCCAGCCCTAGGGGTTTTGCCACCGGTTTGGGATTTGATTTCGCCCCCCCTCCCCTTCTCCCGTGGCGTGCGTACGGGTCTTATCCTGCTACTCCCGTCTGATTCCTTGGTCGGTCCTTTTGGTAGGACTAAATATTGGAATCACTTTGCTATGGTCTTGAATGCATGTCGATGGCGGGCTTTGGATTCAATTCCTTGTAGCAATAAATGCCGGTGTCTTTCGCCGTCGTTTCACGACGATATGTAGTCAGTCTTTTTCCGGTACGGGGGCTGCTCTGCCGTTCCTTCTCGTTTTTACGCTTGTATTTATCACTTCGGATCGCGGTTGATTCGAAGTTCGGATATTCGTTCGCCCCTTTTGCGATGAATACCGTTGATGGAGTACGTTTGGCGATTAATTTCGTCGCTAGCCTAAATTGTGTGTCGATTCCGCCGTATTTTATGCCATATTCATCGCTTCTGATCGCTTTTCGATCGCGGTTTGGGTATCCGCTGCCATCTTGCGATGGATACCCTAGATGAATGTTAGACGATTAAATTTCAGTCTTTTTGGCTTAAGTTCTGTGTCGGGAAGACTCGGCCAAGTCTAACCGCCCCTGCTATATTTCTATTCGGAAGTATGTCAGGATGCGGGCGGCTTTTAATCTCTACTCAGCGTGTGTTGCACGCGCCGCCGAGCTCTCGCCGTCGGCTTTGTGCCCGATCCCCGCGGGTCTTTTATTCTCACGCTATAGCAGGTATTCACAGCTCCATTATAGGCACTTCACCGGCCTCCCGCGGCGGGTTTTGTTTGCCTTTATTTTGAATGACGTGCAACCTCTCAATCTCTCTGCATGGGGATGGACTGATTGGGTTGATCATTGTCTTTGCATTTTCCAAATGCCATGGACCTATTATTTTATCACTGTGCTTTTCAGTTTATATATATTGTTGAAAGGGGGTATCACTCCATTCTATCTATGTCTGGATTGTTTGCTCTGATCCTGGAGGTGTGATTAATAATACTATTATATTATTTTTACCTCTATGTTCGGATTGATAATTAGTTTTCACCGCCAGATGCAGAGTTTCTGTACATGGTGGGGTAGACATTAGTTACATCACTTTCAATGTGTTTATATAGTAATAGTTCCACTCTTTGGTTCTGGCATCGTGCTTCAGACTTGTTTATTACAATCCTCCTCAGCCCTTTTTTATAAGTGGAAGAATCTTTTGGGTGTCCGTGGGCTGGTTTCGTTTCACAATCTTCTTATTCTGTGATGTTCCAGCCTGCTAGGAAATGATTATTTGCCTACGGTCCAAAACGGGATACTCTTTATCCTTGGGAAGCAATCCTATTTGCACTTAGCATATGTTTTGCTCTAATGTCAGCTGGGATTCTTTATCCTCATCTTAGGGTTTTTCCTCTTGCCATGCCTAATTGGATTTCCCCCTTCGCCAGGTTGCGTCCCCCTTATTCATTCGTATGATAGGGGAATGCTGTTTGGGGCTTAGGCATTCTGTGCCACGCCCTTTTACTCGGCGATTTTTCCTTGAGACTTTAAGTTTTTCGGAAATCTGTTAGATTCTCTTCTCTCCTGGCTGCCTCAATCCAGTGTTTAGGTAGGCCCTTGGCGTAAATGTTGTAGCTGGTTCTGTTGATCGGGTACTCTCTCCAACTTTTTTTCTGCTGAGAATCCTTTGTCAGCACCTTTCAACGTTACTTCATCGTTTGGTGGTCCGTCTCAGGCGACCACATGCGAGTATTCTTTCTGATCTTTTACATTTCACGATGAATAGGCATGTATGACTATGGATGTTCCCCCGGAATAGGGTCAATCTTCTGGTTGGCCTTTTTTCCATTCTGTCGGAAAAAACTGATACGACTTGCGGTATTGCTGTACTATACTGAAGCGTACTCCCCCGGGGTGGCCTTCGGTCTAGAGATGTTTAATCTGGTGGGCTTGTGTCGGCCTCGCAAGATTCTCCTCTTTCCGCTCCTCGCACTCGCTTGCCCTGTTGTGGGGCTCAAGTGAGTGGGATTTGGTGGGCTGGCTGCATTAGGTAACAGTTGATAACTCATGTCTTCCTGTCCGTACGCTGTGCTGGTTTTCTCGGGCAGAGTACTGTGGCCGTCGAGGGTCTTAGGATTTGGGCTCTTTCAGCCCTCATCAGTCTCCGCTCACCGGGTATGCCCCTTCCTCTGCCCGTCATGGGCCAGAGGGTGGCGATTGGGTCTAATGCCTCGAAGCTGCTCTGAAGCCTTGAAGACCCGTCATACTTGGGAGTAAACCTCTCATTATGCCCGTGTGTTGTGCACGACGGGGTGCTGGTTTCGTGTGAGGTCTCCTCTAGGTACGTCGCCTTATCTGGCAGTTTTTTTTTTTTTTTTGCAGGAGCCACTCTTTCAGGGGGCTCAGCAAATTATTCTCTTAGGTGTGTGGTGCTTAGGTTCCATGCTATTTGTATTGGCATGTGATCTTGCGCTGCTCTTACTACTTCGTCTGAATTGCTTGCAATTCATATTCCATACTCATTTTGATTCACGCAATCCAGGTGTACTTTTGCACCTCACCGCCTCCTAGTACCTGTGCTACTCTGGCATGTTAATGCCATTTTGTTACATCAACATCGTTGAAGTAGCAATTCCTTTCTGAGTCCATTGTAAGAACAGTGGTGTTCTAATGACTCGTAATGAATGCTTGCTTACCTTCTCCGATGTTGATTCCTCGGCCCGTCCCGCCCTGCAGATTTTTATCTTGTCCGAGGGTAGACGAAAAGAGTTAGAGGATTGTGGGTATGACGTCACTTTGGGGGGGTGTCGTCATACAGGTGATCGAAATGAATATATAGTATTTGGGAATATATATTTATGGAGGTTCTGCATCTGTCAATAAAGACAATGCCAAATTTGGTTACATCACATCGGATAAGGTAAGCAAGCATTTCCTTACGAGTCTTATAAAACCACTGTTCCTTACATTTTTCTAAGGTCTGCCTTGTCTATAGTGTCATTGAATGTGGAGGGTCTTTCCAGTGCACAAGTACATCATTGCTGTAGTTGTGTAAGCAATCTCCAATGTGATGTCTTATGTCTGCAGGAAACCACACAGGAATCAATAACCACCCCCCCCATACCAGGAATGGTCTTGCCAACCGAGAGACCACATCGACAATAGGAAAGTGCTATATTTGTGAGAACAGGTACCGAAGTAGAATCAACCTCATTGTCTGATGATAACAACATCGAAGGTCCTCACCATTGAGCTTAGTCTGTCATAGTTCCATCTGTCTACAAACCTCCTCAGTAGATTTCAAGCAACAGCTTCAACCCTTGGTAATTCCACCAAACCTCACTTCTTCATTGGCGCTCAACAGCCTAGTACCCAATGGGGCTACAATTAAACTAACCAAGACGGACAATCTTCGAAGAATGGATAGTCCAGTCAACATCTAAGTCTTCCTCCACGACTCTAATCTTCCGCATCATTTCATAGTGCCCTCTGGAAGAGAGGTTACAAGCCTGAATCTAGCTATTGTTAGCAAAAACATCTCCTTACCTTTGTAGCAAGATTGTTCTGGTCCTGTTTCCACTAAACCTCAACATCGACAATCGGTATCCATCCACGCTGCAGTAAGAACCAAACAAAGTGCCTTTTAAGCGCCGCTTTAACTACCGGAAAGCAGACTGGCAAGATTTCACTGATAACCTGGACAGAAAAACGTGCAGAGGATTGCTCAAACCCCATAACTATGACAAATTTGCCAACTATGAAACAAGACTGCACGATATTCATACCCAGAGGATGTAGGACGGAATATCTACCAGGCCTTTCCAAGGAATGTGCTAGATAATATCAAGAGTATATCACCATTTTTGAAGTTGATCCTTTTTCGGCTGAAACAACTGCTAAAGGTGAGGAAATCTCGGAGAGGATCTCCCAGGAAAAGATCAAAACCTGGCCACTTTAATTGAATCCACGATATGACCCATAACAGCAAGAAAGTATGGTCTACCATCCTAAAGCTCCAAGGGGATCCAATAACCTCCACAGCAGCAATGTCACACCAAGTTGCCCACCAACTGCTTTAAATGGCAAGTGCAGCAAGAAACCCAGAAGATCAAACTAGATCACAAGAGGTATAGTGTGACCCCTGGGTTCACTGCCGTTCAACCTGGCGAATTGGAATCTCGGTATTCTAAACTTCACCCTGAAAAGTCAGTAGGCTTGACAACATCTCTACTGAGCAACTAAAAAATCTGGCCCATAGCAAAGGAATGGCTTTCATTGAGCTCTTCAATTGCTGCCTTATTTCCCACCGTTTTCCCAAAGATCTGGAGGAAAGCACATGTTATGGCCCTCCTAAAGCCTGGGAAAGATCCATCCAACCCCAATAGCTACAGACCTATATCACTCCTACCCATACTACAAGCCTTGAACGTCTCCTGCTCAACCGTCTTGCACCTGTGATAGACAACACCTCATACCAGAACAGCAAGTTTCCGGCCAGGCAATCAACAACAAGCCAAGTACTCAACCTAACTCAACATTGAGGATGGTTTCGAGAAATTTATGGTAACCGGAGCTGTGTTCGTCGCCTCTCAGCAGCATAACACTGTTAATCACAGATGCCTACTGCATAAATCCTGGAATTAACCACGGACATCCCTTGACTGATCTTATCCTGGAGTTGCTGGCTACCATGATGTTCTTTGTTCAGCTAGGAGCGAAGAAAGCCGATGGCGTAGGCGCAAGAAATGGTCTACCACAAGGGAGTGTGCTTGCCCCTCTCCTGTTCAACATATTTACCAACGACCAACCTAGGACTGCAGGAACCCGTCGTTTTATTTAATGCAGACATCTTGGAATTAGTGCACAAGATGCCGACTTCACATTTGTGAAGATAGACTCCTCAAAGTTTTAGATGAACTCACTCCTTTTATGAGGAAAACCACCTCCGTGTTAATCCACTAAGACACAGTGTGTGCTTTCCATCTACGCCACCGTGAAACCAATCGTCAGCGAAAGTTGCCTGGTCCTGGAACTCCCCTGGAGCACTGTGATAACCCTGTCTTACCTAGGAGTACCTGGACCGGCACTCTCTCTTATAGACCGAAGAGTAAAGTCTGTTCACGCAATACTCTTGAACAACTCACTGGCACCAGATGGGGTGCTCGCCCACTTACCCTAAGATCGACGGCCTTGCCCTGTGCTACTCATGGCAGAGTATGCCTGCCCTGTAGTGGAAAAGATCAACCCATCCAAGAAGCTTGAATCCGCGTTAAATGCCTCCTCCGGCTTATCACAGGATTCTCACGTCCAACACCAACGGAAAACTGTACATCCTAGCATGACTTGCTCCCCCAGACATCCGTCGTACGTAGCGAGCCTGCAAGAGCGTACTGCCAAGTATCCATGTGAGCACCCTATGTCTGGACAGATACCTGCTGCCAACCGCCTTAAATCTAGAGAGAGTTTCTTAAAGCAAAGTCCAACCTCTTGCACACAGTCTCTAATGAAGGTAAGAGAGTCCCTTGTGGAAAGAACGACTTGCCATCACCAATAACATCTAATCGTATTGAACTGGTGACAGCTCCCACCTGGAGCTGACTCCTCAATGGGCTGAATGGCGATGCCTTCAATAGATTGAGAACCAGAACTGGCCGATCTAAGGGTTCCCTTGCAGAAGTGGGGAAATCTGGAAGCAGATCAGGATACTAACCGTGGTTGTGGAACAGCACCACGCCAATGAACACCTCTTGTCTCCCACTGCTGGAGCAACAATGCACAAACAAGGAACCTGCGAATTCAGTGAAAGCAGCCAGACGTTGTACTCCTCTCTGGCTGGATCATATTTGAGAACCACATTGTTTGGACACGATAAAAGAATAAGAAGTTGGCTAATAGCAGAGGTAAGCTCCACACCCCCCCCCCCTCCCCCCCCAATAAGTGAGAAGATTTGAAAGTGACACCCGTCCCGCCGAGGGCTCGACGGAGTTTGGTGATCTCTTTTTTGACAGAGCAGTGTGATCCTTATCAATGTTCTTGAAACGACCATTGCGATGAGTTGCTCAGCAATTGCGTTGGCAGTCACTGACTTGTTCGATGGTTTGGAAATTCTACCGTGAGGCGGTTTATAGTCCTTCCAGGCCTTCCTGCCTGGAGTGGTGATGTTGATTCCTGGACCGTCTCCTCCCAGGCTCGCGGCGTTTTCCTGTCCAAGCAGTTTGTCAGGTCTGAAGCCTTGGATGAAGCTTCTCCCCAGGTTTCAGAATTTCAGGCAGTCTGTAAAGAGTATCACATCCCTCCATCCAGGATGGGATCTAACTGCGACGGCAGCCACGTTGGATGGTCTTCTTTGCGATATTCACCCTAAGCGGCCAAGAGAAAATGAAGGCAACGAAAACGTGGTACCGTACGGACATGCTTTTCGTTGCATCTGGGCCGTCAACAACTAGTTTTTGTCGCGCAAATGCCTCTCATTGGCTCTCATTGCATTCTGGGCCGTTTCCGGAAATGAGGCGATGTTTTTCGTTGTACCTGGGCCGTCTTCCCGAATATGACGCGATGTTTTTTCGTTGATCTGTGCCGTCTTCCGGGAAATTACGCGATGTTCCTTGTTGAATCTGGGAGGTTATCTGACTGGAATGAGCGATGCTTTTCACTGCATTTCGCGGTTTTGCCCGCAGAACAGGCGCAAATGCTTTCATCAGCCGGTGCACTGTACCAATGCCATAGACAATTTCGATTTCGATTGTGATAGAGCGCCACCATTTTCGCTAAGCTATTGGGTTAATTATGCATAACCGTATTGCGTGACGTACAGCCGGAGCATGACCGAGCTAATAGCGCCACGCACGCTATATGTAGCGTAATAGGCCACTCACGACTGCAACTAAAGCTACAAATTTCATGCAGATCATGTGCAGTACGCATTCCATTATTTATTTATTTCTTGATTTATTTAGTCTTTATTTATTTATTTCTTTCCCTTTTTTTATTGCATTTTCACGCGATGTTTTCTGTTTTTCCCCCCGGTGCATCTGGGAGTCTTTCTGTAAAAGGGCTCGATGGTGGTTCGTTGTACCTGGGCCGTCTTCCGGAACTGACGCGCTGTTTTTTCTTTGCCTTTGGGCCGTCTTCCTGGAATGGCGCGATGTTTTTCGTTGCATTGGGCTTATTGACTGTACGCTACGTATTCCTGTGCCGTGAACACGGCCGAGATGCATGAAAGCAAACTTTGGCTCTCCGTTTCATCTGGGCCGTAAAAATAAAGAATGATTTGCCTTTTTGTTGCATTGGCCGTCGGCCGGCAAACGACCCGGTCCTGGTTAGTGTTAATAGAGTTGACACCGTGCTGTGTAGAATTGTCCAGGTTGAGGAGGTTGGGTACTTCTGTGAATCCACCAGTTTCTTGAACTGGCATTCTGCCTTTGCGGAAGTTCCACCTTTTCACTGACTTTGATTTGGTCTAGGCTTAGCAGGCTCTCCTCGCGATCATTGATGGTATGTGTTTGGGACTTCGGAAAGGCGGTCGAGAACAGTACGGTGAATGGGATGGTGTCCATTTTGCAAAAGCTAGGTAAGGGTTTGTAGACGTATTCCACCTTCTGGAGTTGAAGGTGTCTGGTTGTTTGGGGTCCTTGCAATAGTTGTACCCGTAGTTTTGATGCCCAGTCCCCTAGGGTAGCTCCATCAGGGTTGGGTTTCCTGTAACCCCAGTTAATGCTGTGACTGTTTAAAGTTGCCGGCATAATGCAAGGGGCACCATAAGTTGGTAGAGAGTCGCTTGAAGCGATGGTTAGGTGCCTTTTTAGACCATTGGGTGACATAAACACCTGCAATTTTTAGGTTCCCCTTCCAGGGTGGAGTCCTGCAGGTGAGGTTGCAATTTGTTACCATTGGGCTGAGTTTTACTAGCAAATGTGGCAATCCCGTGGGTAGTGCTCTTGTTGTGTGCAGCTAGGGTGTAGCCGCCGATGTTCAGAATGGAACATGTCGGTAGCGTGGGTCTCTTGGAGGAGAATCGCAGTGCCTTTATGCGTATGTGTGAGGCGTTCAATGGTGTTTATCTTTGCCCTAGCGAGACCTTCCACATTTAGTTGAAGCACAGATATGCCATCTGACTTGACATCTGGTGATGCCTGCCCTAAGAAGGGCACGGTGTGCAGACTGGCATCATGTATTGTCCTCTGACGGTGCATGTATTAAATACAGTGAGATAAAAAAGACAACAGTGAATTAAAAAACATACGTGAATTAAAAAAGACAACGGTTAGCGTAGTCCCCCCCCCTCAGTTGATGTCAATTCCGCCTGAAAAATCAGTTACCGGGGTTCACCACGAGGAGGTTGATAATCTTGACTTTTATTGTCACCAATTGGCCATGTCCAAGAAAATTTTTAACACATTACTATTTTTGCCTTTTCTTCATGAAATAGGTAATGGCCGTGCTTTTTCCATGAATGTACTCTTGAATCTCTGTCAGTGTAATTATACATACTCTGACATATCTAAGTGCTGTAGAGCAACATCATCTGGGAATTTGACATGCAAAATGATAAAGCATGTATTTAAATGATGATGTTGAACATTGTCAGACGCATAATTGCCTTTGGCATATTGGGAATGGCTTAAAGGAGCCAGAGGTTTCTGAAAAAAATTAATTCTGAACACCATTTCATTGATTTGACCTTACAAGCACACCACCCCCCCCCCCTAAAAACTGTGGTCTGTTAAGTCCATGGTCCCGTTCCCTAATAGCTTTGTTTCCCAGGACCCCTGATTTTATCAGAAGTGGTCCAGATTGTGGTATCAAAGAAAGCTGCTATTTTTTCTCTCATTTACCCTGTGAAATCTTAGGGTTAAAGGATGTTTGGCTTGGATGTTATGAGCCAAATTATGCCCCATTTTGGTATTTACCAGTACTCTAATGGGTTACAAAATCACGTTTTTAGCTCTCACTTAAAATGGGTTGAAATATCGGCACAAACTTTACATATGGTGTTTTGGGGTGAATCAAGGTTAATTTATAGACTTCAATTGGTCCATCCCCCTTTAAAGGGTGTAAGGCAGCATTGTGGTTCCATGCCGCGATGGCAAAAGCCGGTCATGGGAAAAGTCCCTGCTCAAGGGGAACGTCGCCCCGATGGGAGGTAATAGTGTCCCAAAATGCTATTTAGCATGATTTTTCATCAAAATTTCATTATTTTTCTTGATTTTTTTTTCAAGGGTGGGCACTCTGCTCCTTTGCCCTTCCACAGTGTGGCTACACCACTGGTCTGTTTGCTTCTTATTTTTAACCCTTGCGCTAGCAGCGCCAGGGCTATACTATACGCACGAGGAATGTAGTCTCAATTTTGTGTGTGTTTTGTATATCATGGGCTACATTCTATCGTATGTGACGAATTTTGGAAGTGGGTAGGGGAGAGCCCGAGTCAGGGACAGTATAGAGCGATCTACCAAAATCGAGGTGTAATTGTCCGTTTAGAGCCGTTTTTTCACTCAAAGTCCAGAAATTTTAGCTAGAAAGTCTCGCCTTGTGTGCATTTGTCTATGGTGTTATGCGAAGGCATACCATTGAGGCAAAGGATTTACAGTGTGCACCTCTATGCTCAAGAAAGTGCCTTCTTGATCATCTGGTATATGTCATTTGTCAATTACCATTTCCCTTAATTAGCATGAAAGTTTTACTACCAAGTGTTAGACTTTAGGCATTTTGCTGACTACTAACAGGTCCATGGTCACAACTCAACTCCTGGGAAGAGGGAATATTTGAAAAACTATTTTTTAAACATTCGATTTTAAAATTTCAAGTAGGCCTTCTTCTTTTAATAACCATAATGTTCACTTAAAATGTTTAAGTAATTTATCATGTCTCCTTATTAGAACTCACGCTTTAGCCATTTACTACAATCAAATTCCCCGAAATTCTATGTGAAAATTAAAGAGCTGCAAAAAATTTGGTTACTCTGGTTTGGAAGATGGCCCATACCAAGGACAAATGAATTGATGCTGATAACATAACTTGTAATTAAAATGAAGTTACAATTGCTCTGATAAAGGCCATGCCAATAGCTGGTATCGCTTGGCAGTAATTTCATATGTTTATCTAGAGAACTGATAGTTATGTTTATTTCTTTAGCACTCTCCAATTCACATTTGTGGTTGTCCTTGATATCTTCATCCCAGAGTAAACTTTCAGTAGTCACTTGACCCTGGGACTTGACCATACTTGGTTTCAACTTTAAAGCTTCAACTAGCAGTGTTATTTATATATTTCAAATTCATTTTTCCATCTTCTTAGGACGCTTAGTTGTGGAGTTTTATTAGCTGAACATTACTTTAGTCAGAAAAAGTATGTAGGGCCTACCTTTCCTCAACAAACATTTGTTATAGATGTAGAAACATAATTTGTTTTTGAAACATATAAATATAACAAATAGTGAATACTCTGTATATATTTACCACACAAACTATGATCAGGCCCTTAGACTATTTAAATTATGTATTATTTAATGTGGCAATGAAATATTGTAAAAATAGACAAGTGACTATAGCCTATTAATAGAGATTCAATTGTCTTTTCACACTATATTTTATCGTCATATCAAATAAGAAACATAATTTCTACTACTTATTCGATTTTTCACTTGATCTTGGAGAAGTTGTAATGAAACTGTGTGAATGTTTTTTTGTACCCAACTTTGTATGTCCTGGCATAAGAGTAGAGACCAATGTTTACCATTTTACAAAAGTCAAATTCTGTTTTGTGTTCCATTTTACAAAAAAACGATTTTTCACCTGATTTTCTGTTAACATGAAAAATCAATGAAAATGACCATACATGTATCACAGTCTAACGTACCTGTGGAGAGATTATCAGTCATCGAGTCATGGAGTGTTCACAAAAGTTGGCCTTACACGCCTGACTCGTCCGGTGTTCACTAAACATCTCGAGATTACAACAGACAATTGAACAGATCAAATGGCATTTGAAAGCTAAGACTGTGCCTTTGAAGGTGATTAAGTATCATGTCACAACTATATTTTGTAATTGCCAAAGAGGGCACTTTTTCACTTATACAAGTTTTTTGAGACAGGCTGTAGATACCTGCTGTATCATAAGCAAGGGTTTACATGCATCGTTGATGCTCTCGTTGAAAAAAAGAGCATACCAAACATGGATTTGGGGAATATTTTTGCATATAGTTTCAAATTAACTGTTACCACTTCAAAATGAACAATTTCTTAAAGGTACGGTATGTCAAATTTGACAACCTTTACATTGTACTCAAATTAGTACATTCAAGAAGTGGGTTTATTATTTTGTTTTAATTCGTGGGTGCTTTTTTGCATTTAATAACTTTTAATCTTGGATTTGTCAAAATCGGGCCAAGGCCAACATGAACGTTGAAGTTTTAGTGTATTTTTCTGAGGTCTCTTATAAGCTTGAGTTTAAGGGTGAGTCAGCCCATAGCCAGTACTAAGGGAAGATGGTACCTATTTCAACTGATAGTACCAATGGAAATAGTGTACCTATTTCACTGATACAAACAATATAGTATTTGTTTTGTACACCCACACTGTGATCTGTGACTCTGAGTTGTAAGGGAAATGTCAAACTAATTTATTCCGCTAGGTAAATTGTCCTTTGCAAAGGAATCGGCCAATGAATTGATGTGATCAGTTCATGAAATTTTATGAGTATAAATGTGCCAAGTATTCACTGTCGTTACTTGAACTAATCTAAATCCTAAATAGCCACTTGAAGCCGACTTGTGCGTGCACTCGCAAAATGGCGAGAAATAAGGGACGCTTCCTTAGTTAAATACGACAGTTCGGTTGTATCAAATATTCCCACTGCCAGTTAAAGAATTCCACTGTCATTTGACATTGGCCAAACATAGAGCAGTTAGACCAACATCAAGATGTGCATGAATGGCAGATGAACATAAGGTCAGGATTGAAAGCAACACAGTAATCAGTGCATGGCTCATTATCAGCATACATGTAGCGCACAAGTTCAGGCAAGATTTTTCAAAAAGGCAGGGTTGTCCTCTACTTGTTTGAGGTTTTAGTACAATGGAATAGGTCCGGAGTTGTACTTTTTGCCAGGTAAAAATCTGGCTATTTTGGTAAGTCTTTGCAAAAGCTGTTCCTCAAAGCAAGATTCAGTTGCAGAATTACCTGTAAATTCTCATCGGTATTTTTTTCCCAATTAAAATATTGACTCCCCCTTCCACGCTTCAATATCTCAATTCAAGAAAACTTGAGGGCCCGTATCATTACAATGATTGAATACTAACTTCCATTAAAAATTGGATGACATTGCTTGCAGGCAAATGATGTGGAGCAAATTTCTGCATTGTTCGGCTGGGGTTCATTTTTTCATTTTTAGGCAAGTTCATTCTTTTCTAAATGTCTTTTGAATTAAGATTTTTAAGACTATAGAACTAGTGCAATTCCAGTGGCTGAGTCACTTGAACTCAAACTTGAAAAAATTGAGTCAATCCGTATAATGTAAAATTAGCCTTGGATATACAGGTGCGAAGCAGAGTCCCATAAAATCGACGGTCCCCTCCACAACCCTAAATTTTTTAACTTGAAATCCTCTAATTTTAACACCAAATTTATGAGCTCACTCCCCCTAAATTCTACAGCTTCTGCCACCACTGTGGAAATATAATACTATTATCAAGTTGCAATGTTATCTTTGAATTTTAATGAATAAAACCTGCACATAGAGAAAAAGGACAGATGAACGTAGAAGAAATGTTCAAAGACCATAGTTGCATACATTATACTGCATTTTCAGAAAGTAAGTCTACACGCTCGTCAAATGTGCAATTTTACAAGATGAATGCAATGTTTCGCTGTCTTACTGAGATACAGTTTTCAGTGCCGTCACATTCCGTATGACCAACATAAAAAGACTGTGTCCCGTTATAGTCGGTGCACGTCCGTCAAATTTAAAGCTACCCATTTGTATCCTTTGCAAAAACACCTCAAAACATTTTTTTACGCTTTGGGATGGTAGATTACTGTGGCAGATGCTTGCTGGTATTTAGCAGAGATGAACCATTCATGTCGATGCAGAATTGGGGAACTCGGCACATGTAGGTGATGTGCAAAGAAAAAGTACAGACGGGACAAACAATTTTCTGAGGATCTGCTCATGTTATGGCAAGCGATTCCGGGTTAGGAGGCATCTGCTAGGTGCATCATGCTTGCGATTAAGAAAAGGAGTGGAATTCAATGTATATACAGGTGGCTCATCATCATGATATATTTTTAATATCCAAGATGTGGTTCAATGGGCATATAATGCTTGTAGTGCAAAATTGACTTGAAATGTGCAATGAGTTGACATTTATAGCACAGATCACGAGTGTGGAGTTCTTGGTATTTGTGAAGGTTCAAGATTATTATGATTATTGTTACGGGCATTTTGTGATCCATAGCCTCCCCCCATTTTACCTTTGAAAAAGGAGATTTTTATCTCATGTGAACCATTGGCTAAGTATTATGTATGTGGCTAATTTTACCTGTAGATTCCATCTACTCTTAAAGAAATACTTAATTTTGTGTTTCTGTCCATACATAAAGGGACGGAAATTACAACTCAATGGCCTGTGAAAGAGCGTGATACAAACAGTTGCTCATAATGCCAAAACTCACCATCAGAGTCAACTGAGATTTTGGTAGTAACCTTTTCTTGAATATATCTGGTGCAGCATAAGCAAAAATAAAGGTGCTAGGATCATGAAATGCACCCTCAACTCCTGAACGGGACCCTCTCTCTTTATGTAATGCTTGTACGCCTAAAGGGTTTTGAGTCATCTAAATAAATGTTCTTGGAGACATCAGTCCATAATTCTATACATCTGATGTATGTGCCTTCTGTGTGGTAAAGTTTTAATCTTGTGCTCTCATTTCCAAAGTACAGAACCAATTGACATCGATCGGAAGACCCTTGGATAGTATACAAATATTTAATGATCATGAGGGATCTTGTGGAATCTATTGGCCCCCGAGGTGAACTGGATGGCGTGGGGTACTATTTTCCCGAGACCGAAGTCGAGGGAAAATAGTACCCCACGCCCTCCAGTTCACCGAGGGGACCAATAGATTCCACAAAGATCCCAAATAAGATCATTAAATATTTGTTTTATATCCTTCATGAATATATTTTTTGTTCATTGATTGGTTAAAAGTGAAACTGAGCCTGAGGCCTACTTAACAAAAATAGGCCTTGCCTGCACTGTACTCTGTAGGCTAGGCTAGCCTATGGAAGAGCTTGAGCATTGACTGCCTTTTAGGCAGAGGAAAGTCCGCCTCACTTACGATATCAACACCTTTTTCGGTAAATAATGACGCTGAAGTCTGTACCGAATTTACTCCTGAAATTTACTGCATATAGCATGTTTAGCTCACTTTTTCCGTGCACAGTCATCATGCTGTGATGCAACGTTGAGATCATATCAGCATTGTCCATTCCATGGCATTAAAATAAAAATCACCGCGGGAATCACCGGTGTTATTTACACAACTCCTCGAACACTGACAGAACATACGTAATTATTCTTTTTGTATTCTCACTATCCGTGCAGAAGGTTTCCCACCGGTGTTATTGCAACTGGGCGCAGCCATGTTGTTGCTACGGGTGTCGACGAAATAGCCTCAACAATGCGTCAAAGTTCCTTTTAGAGCAATAACTAATACGAACGTACACATATGTTGAGAAATACAAGTAAGAGTCTTTGCACTCTCATGCATAACGTCATCAGTCGTAGCTAGTCGTATTGACCACAGCGAAAGAACCCATAAAGGAACTGATAACACGGGTATCGAGGCTAGAGGGAAATAGGCGCCTATTTCCCTAGGGAAAATAGGCGTCTATTTCCCTGTGATCTCTCTTTTGCTCTCTTTCTCGCAAATAGTTAAACTATTTGTGGTCATGTGACGCACTTTTAACCAATCAATGAACATGAATATATTCATGAGGGATATAGAAATGATTACATAAATAGGTCGAAGGTCACATTTCAAAGGTCAAATGAGATTACATCATTGCCAGCATTTGTAGTCAAACTTTACAAAAGCACTGATCTCATTCCTTCTACCTCTTCAAACAACTTGTACTGTAGCATGGAGAACACAAAACAGGCAACAGTAGTGATCCTATACTTTGTTTTTCCTCAAGTTTGGTAGTGACACCATAAAGGCTCTTTGCATGCAATGTGTTTTGGTTGTGCAGCCTCTACCCACGTGCATATTATGACACTATTCCAAAGCAGTACACATGATTTTCAAGGTTGCAAACTTTCAATACTGTCACTAAGATGAAGTTAAATGGCGTATAGGATCCCTTGTTCTCAACAGCCATCCTTTCTGGGGGGTCGGGTTAGCGCAGTGGGTCTTCCCTGGCTTCGCACCACTGTGGTCCCAGGTTTGACCCTCGGTCGGGCCTGCGACTTCATGTATGTTTGGTTTCCAGTCCATACTCAGCCTCGCAGGTTTTCTCCGGGTACTCCGGTTTCCTCCTCCTTCTAAAACTGTGTTTTCTTCCCTAATGTGTATATGATGATAAAGTGAATTGAAATAAAGTATCTTCATGACACTTTTAAAATGAAAAAAATTGCAAAATAAAGAGGCCTGCCTATTTGGTCCTGAACAATCTATAGTGCATTACAAGGCCACAACCAGAGGCTTGCCATTCTACAATGGCTCCAGATCTAGGTGTTCAAAAGGTTAACAATATATGGATAAGACATTCTCTTAATTGTCAGTGGGAAGGGGGATACACTTAAATATATCAGATGGCACCGTGCAATCAGGAGAAAATTATCATCTTTTTTTTTTCTTTCTCTTGTTCCAGCACCAATCAGCTTTGTTCCAGTTATGTCTCGTGACAACTTAAAATTACCCCCATTTGGTGTTTTTAGGAAGGAAATTGCACCCAAATAGTTTGTGATCATATAAGTTTGATTGTTATGGGATGAGAAGTGTGTCTCCATTTTGCCATTACTTATTAATTTTTTTCCCCGTGCATCGTAACTGTATACACTTCCGCCATGCAGAAATGGGTATCTGGAGCAAACATTCTTCAATTACAGTCTGTTTTTATAGAGCATTGGCGTGTGTTGAGGTACACTGGCAATATGGCGTTCATGAAATATGGCTTTGTTGTTGATATACTATGCTGCCTATTAAAAAAGATGATTCAATTATGCGCCTGAAATTACTCTTTGTGCTCCGAGCACGAATGTGCGATGATATACTGAAATGACATGTTTATTTTTAGCTTTTCCCCAAACAAAATGGTAGGCTGGAATTACTCCAATGGGGTATCTCAGAGGATGTGTGAATTTTAAACCAATCCCATAATGCATTGCAGTTTGAAATTTGCACATTGATGAGTCTCACATGACCTACACAGAGCCTATTCCCAGGCAGGTGAAACCCATATCTTTAGCACATGTAAAGCTGGGAAGTCATTGGTATAGCACCCCCGCTCAGTATCAGGCTGACATGTTCATGTTAACTAGCCTTGAATTTTTTCACCCCAATTTATTTTCACGCTTTCGTGCAACAAGCAACTCTGCTGCAAAAATAACAGCATGCAAATTCATACCGTTAGTATGTAGGTGACTTTTGGAAGGAAATGAAGGAATTTTAAATCACAAAATTTAAAAAAAAAATGCAACATTTAACAAACAACAAATTGCGAAAATATTAATTTTGTGAAAATTTTCAGAGAATTATGAAGTAGACAAATGAAAGTTCTACACATATGCATACGAAAAGAGATACCCAGCAAGTTCATCACCATTTAGTTACTGCCCTCTAACAGTCATGGATAGCAGGATCAAATGGGGGGGGGCAGACATTTCATATAGAAGTCCCATGGATGCAAATGGGGTATTACAATTGATTCCATCATGCGCTGTATTACGTTGTGCAGTAGTGCTTGATTAAATGAATGGCAATGCCTCATTTGCATCCATAGGACTTCCATATGAAATGTCTACCAAATAGGGTGAGTTTCCTCTCCCATTATTATAGACTTTGTGCTATTTTCATCTTACAAAAACCCTGACTTAATCCACTTTTTAACCCATAAAGCATCAGTAATTTTACAAGATCTTGTGGTTCTTAACATTGTTAATACTCTTTTACGAATGTACTGATATGTGTATATAGCAAATGGAAGTTTAGATGCATTGAAATGCATTGTGGAATTCGGTAAAAATTGCCCTATGTGATACTATGTAGAGTAAGAAGTGGGTGTGCAGTGGGTGTGCTGATGTAAAACATTAAGCAATTAAGAAAATAATGGTATAGGACATTGTTAATTTCTGCAATAAATTTTTGCTGGTAAATGCAGAACTTAAATAAATCTGATGAAAATTTCAATGACATTTCATATTAAGTATGTAATATGCAAATATTACACAAGTTCCTGGAGGATTACATGCAATCCACAATTCTTTGGGCTATAGCGTTTGCTAAATAATTCAATTAGGATAACACCATTGTTTCATACATGTGCTAAACAGTAGTAAACATGGAGGTGCCATCCATCTTCTTTTAACTATTTCATGAAAACAACACTGAAAACCCGACAAAATTCACAGGGACATCAAAAGAAGGCAGGAATGTTGTGTTCCAGAGATAACAATTGGTTGTGGGGTCATGTTCTAATTTTCCCCGGTGGCTGCTGGGAGATCCGTCGGACCTGTGAAATTGTCCAACGTTTAGCAGACAGTATGTCTGTTCCTATAGTTTGGATGGCAAGTGCCATGAATAGACTTTTGCACAGGCATGGCATTTAGACTACTGGCTTTTCTCGTAGCGCTAAATTAGGAATCACTGTATGCTTTTGAATGAAAGAGGATGTGGAACAAACAAGTGGTTTATGAGGGTGCTTCTGTTTTTAAGTGGTTATTTCAATGTGGGGGATTTGTGGTGTGTGGAATATGTAATTAATAGTGTTAAACCACAAATCTTGACATTATTACACATAGGTAATATTGTTCTTGTTGTAGAATTTGCTTAGGTGGACGATGAAATTAGACCCTTTACCCTTAGCAAAGGTATTATTTGTTTGCCATTAAAATGTGGGGGAAACCCAATCAAAGTAAATCATTTTACTTAGTGATTTATGCAAACACAAGAAAAAAAGAAAATATTCTCCAAAAAGTGGGGCACCCGTTGAATCTTGGGTCACTCACCACAGTCACTATAAATTAAAATGTAACTCTTAAGATGCAAGTGAGTCAACAAACTGATACTATGCCAAGGGGAAATAAAAGAGATCAGAAACAAATTTCACTCAAATTAAGTCTTCGTACTTGGTGTGAAGATAAGGATGGGCATGTGTAATGCGGCATGGTGTGGGGCAGGTGCTGCTGGACAATAGTGCAGTGCACCGTACAATGAACTTGCGGAGAGAGAGCCGCTGCCATGGAATTTTAAGTTCCGCCTGCCGCCAGATGACTTACATGGCATTTAATAACATGAGATAATTAGCATAATGAAGGGATGTGAGTTCAGGTATTGTGGTTCAGTTCGTTGCTGTGTGGATTAAATAATTGCCATGTGGACTGGGAGTCGGGGTTCAATAAAAGGCACTCTTTTTCTGCACACTGATCTGCGTCACATTATGATCAATTATATCCAAGTGGAGTTATTTAATCAAAGTAGGCCATATTGTCATGTGAGTGCAACAAGGTCGTAAGTGCAATAGCTGCCATTTGTCAGAAATTCCCATCAAACATACTATTATACCAAGTCTTTGGTCAGTGGCCCTTGAAATGGTTCTTCAGGCCATACAGTCGCCTGAAAAACTAATTGAAGAGCCACTGACTCAAGGAAAGACAAATTGAGTTATCCTAATTATACATGGCAGCACACAGATGTATCACATGGCAGCTTTGATTGCCCTTCGACTTGTTGCACTTGCATGATGATGCCTTTCACAAAACATCACAGTTAACTCCTGATAATAGAAATGATTATGACAGCATCAACTGCTCACTATTAAATGCAGTTAGTGTATTGTTTCCGAATTTGACTACCTTTGCTGTGCTGGTAAGAGATCAGAGCATAAGTAACAGATTTTTATTTCATCATATTGTGCTCAATTACCATTCTCATTATTAGCACATTCATGCTTGATCCAAAAATGACAAAACCTTGATTTTTGATGAATATTCATTATATTTGGTTTAATATATTGATCATGAGACAAAATACTACATTTGTAATATATTAGTTTTTAGTTTGGGTGGATCAATCAGTGTTCCAGGGCTGGAAAAATGCCAAATTTCCAGGGGAAACGATCAAAGATTCCCTCCCAAAATTTCCCTTCAGTTCATTTTTGTATTTATTTAAAGAACAAAAATTTCCTCCAAATAGCAAAATTTCCCAGGAACATGGTTCTTAAGTTCCTCACTTTTGAGTACTGAAGTGCTGCTTCACAATGATGCCCTGAGGGTACCGGGATTGCTTGGGACAGTCTTGGTTTTACACCCTACTCGTACCGAAACTGACAATTTAAATTTTTAGGTATGACTCCAAGCTTAATGTCCCCTCCAAAGGACGAGATATTTCCACGGTCCCTTAGCACAAGTCAAAAGGAACCACATGAGAACAAATTCAAAAGTTTATTCAATATTACTTATGTAAATAAAATCAATAATTTGGTACCTGATAAAATCCCAGCAAGCCAGGAATTGAATTGGCAACTTCCATCACCAAAAGCAGAGAACCAGTGGGTCCCCACTCTCCTGAATGTTGAACTGTGTTGCACCTGCCTATGTATAATGCATACATTTCTAGGGGGGACCATGACCAAGAAGGCAAATTTTGGATTATTACTTAACAGTTGATTATTACTGTGTGTTTCTTTGCTTTCTACTCTTTGCAGGAACTCAGGACAAGAGAAGAAGAGCTGATGCAAGCCAAAGTGAAGAATCAGGCCCACGCAGCGGTACTACGGCAACGAGAACAGGAGCTGGCCGCCCGTGAGATTGACCTGCTGGAGCGAGAGCTAAGCCTCATGATCCTCAAGCAGCAGCAGGAAGACGACAAACCTGTGCCAAAGAAACGCCGTAATAGAATAAAACGGGAGAGACTCCGACGGAGCAAGAAGCGTATCAGCGGTCCCTCGGGTGAGTGTTTTGTCCCGCTTTGTATCTATCTTCCTTTGATGATGGCACTTGACAGTGCTGTAAAGTGGCGAGAAGGTCCTTGGCACATTTTAGCCAAAGGAAAACTGTATCATAGCCACGGCGAGTCCAACAAGATTGGACCATTTTAAGAATGTCTAGCGTGAAATGTACAGAAAACATTAAAGGGACATTGGAACATAATAATATCCCACTACAGAAACAGTTGTTTCACTTTGACAGTGGTAAGACTCAAACTAAACTACAAAATTTTAACCACCAAAAGTCAGGAACTATGCATTTAGCGGTTGGATTAGTTTAGTAGATTTTGCATTCACCCCATGATTTTTAACATTTTTAAAACCTATCATATATCTTCAGTAGACAGCAGGTAAGTGCACAAATTTTTACTTTGTCAATTGAAAGCCAATTGATACTTTGTTCATCACCAAATAGGCAAGACTCTTCAAACTGAGAATTGATATAGAATAATGTGGGTGCACCTGCAAGCAACACTATCGCAAAAGATGCAGTGCGTGATGTACGCATGACGCATGACGTAAAACGGAATCTCTTTTACGCGTGGATAAACGAAAGCCGAATCATTTTTGCTTATTAGGTGATGAACAAAGTATAGGATCATGAAGGAGTAGAAGATCAAAATAGCATAAACTTAACAGAGGGAGAACACCATAGCGGTTTGCATTTTAAAACAGCATTGAATTTTACCATCAGAAGCATTAAACTGAATAATGATTGTGCACGAGCCAAAAATTCAAAATCATTCTTTTCAGGAATAAAAACATTAGCCTTGTGGTGTTTACTCCAGGTCTAGACAAGTGTAGAGATAAAAATCATAAACTAGGAAAAATTTGAACGGAATTGAGAGCATACATCAAACTAAATGTACTAGAGTCCCTTTAAATTAGTTACTTAGAGAAGGCCACTCAATTGTTTGTTATAGAACGTTGACATTTGATGCGATGTTGTTTTGAAAAAATGGAATGTGGGTAGTTTTTGATATGTTGTCATTTGCTAAGTGTTATATTGAGGGGTGAGTGCCACAAAGACGTAAAAGTAACTCCATTTTGTCCCATTTTAAAAACCTCCCACTTATAAACTAGCTGTTGACTTCAATGTGGATGGAGTTTATCTTTGTTTTTTACTGGCAAGCCATTGGTTTTTTTAATTTTGTTACATTATTGTGTCACTGACCTTTCAAATTATATCCTTTCAAAATGGTAATTCTCATCATAACTCACTCTGTCTCCTGCTGCAGTGTCATTGTTATAATTTGGATTTTTTTTTAATTATCACACAAATTTCATCCATTTGTATCCAACTAAAGACAGGTGGGCTTCATAAATATAAGCGCCATGCTCGCTCCATTTATGTTGCGTCAATGTTAATCTATAATCAATTCATGCTGTTGAAGGTGTACTCTTTGATAGGACATTTGTCCTCTGGGAAAATAATGGAAATTTGCCTAATATGATGGGGAGCCAAATTAATATGAAGAAAACAAAATGGGGAACATAAATTTTTTAAAAAATCAAACATTTTGCATAAATTTTGGAATTTTTCCCCAACAGCTCCCCCCGTCCATTGTTCGACTAAAATTTTGTTTTTGGTGCTGCCACTTTGTTCAAAGTGTGATTTGGTAATGCCTTTCAATGAGACTAAACCATGTCTGTGGTTCAACTGCTGATTGGTCAATCAGTATTTAAACTTGACATAGTGATGAAATTTAGCCATTGGGAGGGGACTATGAAGATATAAATTGAGCTAATTCCTGCAGCCATCTTCAGGACCTTGAAACTACTTCTTCCTACCTCTACTCTACCTTCAAACAAAAGCCTGTTCAAGTTAAAGGTTGACATTGAGATACTAGTCTACATCCATCCAAGGATGACATGCATATTTCAAGGCTTTGTCAACCTAAAAGTTGCAAACGACATCATCACTCTCCAACTTGAAACCGAACAGAGTATAATCAGCATGCTGTGTTCTAAAACTGAACTATGTAAAACTTAAGAAGTCCATTATGTGGACTAACATCTTTATGCAAGGTGGCCTTGAGGTAGGCCGGTGTTTGGTGTTATGATTGCGTATGATACACTATGTGGTCTGTGCATAATTCATAATGGTTATAAGAACATATTGGCAACTTGAGCTCTCTTTGCTTGCAGTCCTGCAATGGATAGCAGAAGTTCCTCTTCATTGTGTCTGTGTTGGTCTGTAGTTCCTCAAAGCAGATTCATAACAGGGCTTTATACCCTGTTCAGTGTAAGGTGGAACATGACCCCATTCTTTTGCCACCTGTATTCTACACATTTTGTTGGAGGAGAGGCTCCATGTTGTGCCTAAATATGCTATAGCTACTATAGTCGATTTACCATAGGGTTGCATTATGACACTGGCCTTCTCTAGTGTTCTCTCAATTTACTTCATCAAAGGTCATGTTCAACCTTATAGTGAACACACTATAGATATTTGCAATATAGCATAGCCCGATATAAATAACCACCCACATACAAAGGCTCTCAGGGCTCCTTATGTTTATGTTTGTGTAGGTATAGTTGGTCTAGTAGGAAATTTGCAACATTTGAACAAAAAGTTTTATTAATATCTGTACAGTTTGTATTGATATTTGCAGTATAGCATTGCTTGTAAATATAACCACCCACATGTGATTGCTCTTAGGGTTGCTTGTGGTTAGTGTGTTTGGGTATAGTTTGTTTAGTTGGAAATTGGCAAAACTTAACAAAAAGATTGAATCAATATCTGTACAGCGTGGTGGTATTGAAACAGAGATCCATTGTATGAGGGTCTCACAGTGCATGTGTGTGTGTGTGCGTGCATGTGTGAGTACATTTGTACAACATCCAAAATAAGGCAATGTTGTGTGCCTGCAACACACACACATACAGGGTGACCCCAAATATGAAACCTATGACAATGTCTATATTGTCATGGGTTGTATTTTTCAGAGGTAGCGTAACAGGCCAGGAGGCAACAGGGATGCAAGACTTCTGGAAATTTCTGGAATTCTAGAAATGTAGTCATAATTTTAAAAAAAAATCCAGAAATGTAAAAAAACAATATTTTGTTACACATTTTTTGGACTTGGGTGATGTAATTTCGGCATAAAAAGCATATCCACATGTTGTGGTGGGAGGATGTACCCCTTTACCCCTTCTGTAGCCTTTTGTTTGCATGATTCCTGCATAAAAGTTTAGTGTTGTGCACAAGTGTTTGGGCACTGAGGCAAGGGCAGGATCAAATTTCAGGAAATTAATGATATGCCCGCTTACATCCCTGAGACAAGGGGAAGGAGGAAAAATTTCCCCACCAGGAAAGTCGGCTCAAGCTACCAGGAGAAAGGGAAAGTGAAAGGATTCCCCAGAAAGGGAGGAAGGGAAAAGGAGGGAAAGAGAGAGGGAAGGAGTGCAAGGGGAAGGGGAAAACAGGGGAAAAGGGAGGGAAATTGAATGTGTGCTCAATGTTTGAATGCCAAATATTGTATGCTGCCGCTAAAGTGCCCCCTTCAGAATTTCAAGGTGTTGGTGAAAAAATAAGGGTCAACCGAGAGGACAAATTGCAAGGCCTGTATTTGCACCGGGCCCCTCTGTACACACCCGAAAATGATGAGCAGCTCCAACCCCTCAAATACCGACCCCTGTTACGCCCTGTTCTCTAAGGAATATATTATGTTAGGGGACAAAAATAAAACTGCCATTATTAGTATACATATCATGAGTGAGGGAGGGGGATAAAAGGGGGTCATCTCTACTTTTAGCCATTGGGACATTCCATGCCAAAACACCAAGGTGTGGAACCCACCCTCTCAGATTTTGTTGAAATTACAGTCAAAGGTACATTTTATGGTGCTTCAGAGGAGGTCAAAAGGAAAAATTCAAATTCCATTCCGTTTCGAAGTTAAAGGCTTTCAAAGTTTTACGATTTGGCCTAAAAGTGAGCTTTTTCAGAGGAACATGTTTTGATGTAGCATCTTTGGTGGTCTTTTTCTCAGTAATTAAGCAATGTGAGATCTTCATTTTTCTTGTGACTACTAATTAACAAGTAAAAATAAGCCCTCATGTAATTGCCCAGCTGCAAAATGGACTAAAATTGAACCACACATAGAGGGCGCTAACTTGACGCGTACACCTGGTATGAAGTTCTAGCATTGAACAAATATAACATACACTATAACAATCATTGTGATATAAGTTTTGTTTTGTATTTTTGATGTCTTCAGTGAAAAACAGATGAAGCAAAGTTTGGCCCATTTTGGTTTAAAAGTTGCAGAATTCAGAAAACTTTACCTGAAAAAGTGCAAAATTTGACTAAGTACTAGGAACATTTTGAACTGGGTCACCTTAATGTCATGTAGGAATTGTTTGGGACATGTTTTGGATGATACTGATCACATCTAAAGTGGTCTGTAGTGATGAAAAAAAAAATCCCAAAATACTCAAATTTGCAATTTTATAGTGAAAGGTTTCTGAATTCAGCAACTTTTTAACCAAACTGAGCATAATTTTGCTTGATATGCAATCCACATTTTTTCACTGAAGACACCAAAAATACAAAACAAAACTTATATCACAATGATCGTTATAGTGTATGCTAATACTTTTTCAATGCTAGAACTTCATATCAGGTGTACACGTCAAATAAGCACCCTCTATGTGTGGTCCCATTTTAGTCCATTTTGCACCATGGCAACTATTTGAGGGCCTATTTTTACTGGTTTCACACCACTTAATCCTGGTCCCATTCGTTCCTGTACAAAATGGCCGAGATGAAAACGTCATTTTCTCCTCAATGTAACATCTCAGACCTTAAAGCTAACATTCTGCTTGAAGGTCATCATATCTCCTACCCAATCAATCATGAAATTAGGGTAGTTATCCCCAAAATTTTCGAGCGACTGGGACCGTGAAGACTAGCATGCACCGTGGACCCTGGAGGTCAGAGCACTTTTTCAGTCAGGTGTTCCCTGTAAGAATACGGTTAAAATTGGTTTGTCGGATCAAAATAACATATCAATGACAAACTTTTTTTGATATTCCTATAGATTTTATACTTAATATTGATAGCAACCATGATTTGCAACCCAGGTCTCGCAATTTCTCTCAGTTTTTAGGGTATACTTAGTTAGGCGAGGGTCACCAAAAAAAAAACGCCTCATTTGCAGTGGGGGCTGGACTTACCTGTTTCTCAAGTTATTTACTGGTGTGAATCCTACTAGGGGGATACAAAAAAATTCTACTGTTTTGTTATTGATGCAACAAGTGGCAACTGCTGATTATATAAAAGTGCATTAATAATTTTTTTTTAATACTGAATCACAATTTTATAGGCCAAATCGTAAAACTTTGAGAGCACATAACTTCAAAATGGAATGGAATATGAATTTTTCCTTTCGACCTCCTCTGTAGCCCCATAAAATGTACCTTTGACTGCAATTTCAACAAAATCTGAGAGGGTGGGTTCCACACCTTGGTGTTTTGGCATGGAATGACCCAATGGCTAAAAATAGAGGTGACCCCCTTATGATGGTATTTGGGAAATATGATACCAACATTGCTTTGATAAACGCTCTAAGATGTAATATAATCTAGCTTATTTTGAGCCCTGTAGTATATGCACAGATTGCACCTATGTACTTTTTTCTACAAGTGTTTTATTGAACATACTATAATGACAGAGCTGACATTAACATTGAAAGCCAAATTAACATACGCTAAATGGCTTGCATATTGCCGGCCGCATGCCGGCCGGATAGTAGTAAGTCAAACTTCTATGGCAAGTAAGTGAGCACACATACACACAAACACATGTGGTGGGTGTATAGACCGCTGCACATGATCGCATAATATTCTGTCAATCATTGCCGGTGAATATATCCCAATGCCATGTACCACTTTCATAATGATGCTCATCACTCGTGAAGCATTATAGCTTTGCAAGACGGTCGTACCACTTATGCTATTGACAGAATCAGGCCTGATTTCCCCAGTCAAGAGGAGAATCACATGATGCGCTAGTCCTAAGCCAAATCTGAATAGCTGTATTGAGAGGAGTTCCACGCACACATTACAAAGGTGTAAGTGAGAGCCTTATCTGCTTCTCCTTGTTGAATTCATTCCTTGTTATCCTCCTCAGCAATTTGATTTCATAAGTGATCAATGAGTTACAATACGCTCATCCACCAAGGACACAGTTCATTGGGTTATTTACTTGTACATAATTGACTGAACTGACCTTGTGTGGCCTGGTATCATATATCATACCCAAAAAACCATGGGGGTGTAATTTTCCTTATACATTGGTGAATGAGGCTAATGGAATTGTGCAACGGGATTGAGAATTTATAGCTCATAGTGGATACCATGCTATAAATTGAATTGCAGAGCCTTTTGGCATGCAGTTAACCAATTTTAACCGATTGCAAATAATTGAAGAGGCCTTAGCATAGTCCACCACCCATATTGAGGTTAGAGTTGGCATGTAGTCAGTCTTTCTAGTTTACAGTTTTATGTAGAAATGCACCTGTCAGGTAAAAAGGAAGAAGAATGTAGGCTAAAAATAGCTGCCTATAGGACTATGCCCCTTTCAATCAGCACAAAGGCTATTTAGAGTGCATTTGGAACTAAATAGCCAAGTCCCACTCCCTATCATATCACAAAAAAGCATAGGCACAGATGGTAAAAAATGCAGTGCTATGCTAGACATCATGCAACAAGGTGAAATGTCAAATAAAGGATACAAAAGCAATTACTGGTTCTTATTTAAGTATGGACAAGATAAGATAAAGTATAAAATACTTTGGAAGAACAAGGAATATTTTCTGTTCGCATTTAGTAGAAACCCTTTGCTGGTATGCCCCCTAGCATAGGGGATGCAAATTGAAAAGCCACAGTATATTTTTGGTTCCAAATACGGCAAAAAAGAGACAGAACTAGAAGTTTTTTCTTTTTTTACAAAGGAGTTCACAAAGGAATAACGTTAGTTGCTGTTGAGGTATCTCATTAAGAGATAGGTATTCACAAGAGAGGGGAGGCAGGTAGGGGGGAGGGTGGGGTAGAAGGAGTACAGGTGGGGGAGGGGTTGAGGGAGGTACGGGAAGGGGAAGGTCATAGAGATGGGAGGTAGGTAAGGGGAGGGGAGGGGAGAAAGATGGTGGGAGTGAGAGGAAAGAGAGGGGGAGTAGAGCGATGTCTCAACAATCACTAAGAAATTTTTATATGCTTTGTGATGTTTTTTTTTATCATGGCATGGTATTCAACATGGCAGCCGCTATTGCTAAGCACACGTTGTAGAATCTTGACAGCCTGGAATGCACTTGCCTCAGCAAAGCGCTTTGCTTGTCTCAGGCAGATGTCACTTGCTCCCAGTGTTTGTTCTATTGATTTCAAAAACATGCACATGATTCCCCATCCCTCCTTTGCCACTTGAATCATTAATAGACATACCTATTGGGCAAAAAAAAATCTAGGATGAGGGGGGGGGGGTTATCTGGGAATTTTCATGTGGGGAGGTGGTGCCTTCAAGCAGGAGGCAACAGTTTTCCTCCCCCTATGATCAGTCAGATGGGTGTGGATAGTTCAGTTTTCTTTGTAAAGCAAAAATCCCTCATGGTGGCAAAGTTTATTGGCTTTTATTTGTGTTTTGAGCACAAAATAATAATTTCTGCAGCAGTCAGGGTTTTTGTTAAGAAATAGATAATTGTTATCCCCTGGCTTGAAAAACAGAAGGGGGTTTTGTGAGAGCACACATGTCTGTATGTATGTGTGTTTCCGTTTGGTTAGGTTTTTTCGTTTTTCAGGTCTTCTTCAAGTCCGATTTAAACCATTCTCATGGCTATGTTTGAGTGTCCCGATACTTATAATATCGGCATCCTACCATGATAATATAAAATTGGATGATTTTGCGCCCAATAATTTATTGGTCTCGCAAAGCAGACAAGTCTATGAGTTTTAAAATATGGGCTCTACCCTGCGTCTCGCCCAATATTGTGTGCAACTCATAGCTCGGCCATAAATTGGGTTGAATCAATCCACTTTTAATTAAGACTTGGGTTTTAAGGTGCAATAGGGTTCCTTTCATATTGATATGTCAAAGGTCATGGACCAGGGTAAAGGTCATCTGAGGCATGTGTCATACTGCATCTTGGCCAGGGGGAAATCAGCAAGTTTACTTCTGTATTTGTTTTAACAATTTGTTGCAGTCAATTTTGGATGTCAAAAACCTGCAGATGGGGTCAAAAAAGTTGTGATGTTAGAATTCAAAAAATAAACTCACCAGCAAAAAACTAGTGAAATATACGCAACACCAATAACTTGGTGAGCCAAATTCATTAATCCGGTGCATTCTAAAGCTACACATCTTGTGTAAAAAAATATTTTTAAACAAAAAGTGATTACTTGATGATGATGTGAAAATGTCCCTTGGGACGAAGTAGTTTTTGCAGTAGTTCAACAATTTCTATGGGTACTTTCAATGCAAAAAAGAATATGTTTTTTATAGAAAATGCTTCCCCACATGGTTAAAGGTGAACCTGGGTGAGTATAAACAGCTCTTGTCCCACCTTGTATATTTTCCTTTACCATTAAAGGTTAACCAGTTTATTTGCTTGTTAATTTGCTGTGCAACATCTGTGTAAATAGTTTAACCCAACTTCCAGAAGATCCCTGATTCAGGCCGGTTTCCTCCGCCCCCTTTTTTGTGGGCCGCCAGGCATAGCTTGGGAAGGCACACTTGGCATTTGGTTTGTACACTAGTATGAATATGTATATATGTTTGTCTCTCAACAACCTTTTGACAACAAAGTTCAAGAAAACCTTCCGAATTCGATGAAACTTAGTATGTGGGTTGTGGAGACACAAGTCCTTTCCCTATCAAAGTGTTTGTGTAAACATGTATATTAATGAGCTCATTTCATATTTGGATAGATGGAGAATTTACTTGTAATGTTGATGTATCATGTATTATCTATTCTACAATTACCAGCAAAACGTTTTACATTTTTTCTCCACATGAAATCATCTGTTATGGGTAATCTTTTATTTTTTCTAGCAAAGTGGCATTTTGAAGATCTAAACGATAAAATGCAATGTCACGCCCTCTAAAGTCCTAAAATTGACTTACAGAAATAGATGGGCTTACAATCATTACAACGTTGTTACAAAACTCCAAGAAAAAATCAGGCAAGAAGAGAAAAAATTCCCCTTGTGATTAACATTTTGATCTCTTTCAGGGCTTTTTTATTATAAAAAGAATTCACATTTGCTCATTGATATTCTAAATTAGTAAATTAACTTCTGAAAATGAAGTATTTGTTACAAGCTGAAACAATCATTTGCTTTATGTAATTCAACCCTACAAATATTGTTTAAATTGCATGATTTAGGCTGCATTTTCATGAGTAAAGTAGTTTTTCGTAGAAGGAGGCGTGTCGCACATCAGTAGGTGATTCCTGAAACTTGACGTTCGGATGGTGGGTTAGCCCAAAGGCCCCCGAAAAGCTCGAACACAAAAAAATATAAATCGTATCAAATGTCCCACAACAAATTCAATGCCCCATAAATGCATGTTAAATGCGTGTTGAAATTTCGATAGTCAATGTTCATAGGCTATGAATATTGCACCGTTGTTTTTGACAATTCCGTGGCCAAAGCAAGCCGTGTTTAATTGAAGACGGTACTTTATCTATGCCGATTCCCAGATTAATTTTTCACCTCCATTCACCGTCGATTTGTATGCAATTCTGGCCATATGTGAGGGACCCTTCCCTCTTTTTTCTTTGCAATGGACTCCATTATTAAACACAAAGCGCCACCTGATGTTCTTTTGCGATGACACACAGATTGTGTTTGCCGTGCAGTCGTTGTCCACCCATGCTGTATGAGATTCAGCTGCGGATTACACATTATACAAAGCCCATTGATAGATGTTGCCTTTTGCGTCTTTAAACATAAGACTCTGATGAATTTGAGAATAGTGCAAAGCCCTTTTAGGGTCAGTGCGTTATTAGATTGTTTCGAGCGCGGACCACGATCTCCCCAGCAATGCTGCGGGCTAAAAGCCTTTTCCTTTTTGGACTATCATTGGACTTGTACAATCTTAAGGCGTTAAGAGTGAGGTCTTTTTAGGTTGCACCAACTGCATTGGCACTGCACTGTGCAGCAGAAAGGAAAGGTAATTTAGGCAAATAGAAGGCAACCCGCGCTGGTTAGACTTGTAGTGGGCGGGGAAAGAAGGGACTGAATGCAGGGGAAGAGAAAAAGATAATTCGCGTTAGTGTAGTCCCTTTCACTTGTTTTCTCCAGGACTTCTTTCCTTTCCTCTTTTTGGCCGTTTTGTCCGGAGAGGCATGCATTACTGCTCAACTTTTGTTGTTTTTGGCCTCCATACCATTGACCACCCCTGGGGATTTAAACTGATGGCGATAAAGTTTTCCACGGGAGTACTGTCGTCAATGACCCTATTGCATTTTTTTTTAATACCCCTTAAGTGAGTTAGCGCTAAGTATATTTCCAGTATTTTTATCATTCTTCATGTATTACCTGGTAAAGACTAGGTATGATTTTACCTATTTGAATCTTTATCCATTAATGGTTGTCTATTTCTTTACAAGATAACATACTTGCAATGTTTTTTAGCAAATTTTGGTCATGGTTTTGGTGAATTTGTTATTGTAGAGAATCGGGTGTTTTGGGCATTGCAATAGTTAACAGCGAATTCACAAAGATAACTAGGCCTGACTCGAACTAGCTGTTAATGGTTCAAAATAGTTTTTGTATCGGTTCATTAATCTGTGTTAAGACCACTGGAAGTCCCCCCCCTTTATCGAGATGCTTTGGTCACTTGGGGTACAGAGAAGGATGTGAAATCCAATATGCTTGAGATTTTGCTCTGTTGGGCAGTGGTGTGCGTGCGATACATCTTGTATACATGGCTTTTGTGTCATACTTTATTTTTTTATAATCCTATTTTTTTCATTCCTGGTGACTGATGACAATGAAACTTATTTATTTTTTTAGTCCAATCAGTAATGTGGTCAAAAGAAATAGTGGAGGCTGAGAGGGAATTAAGCTTAAATATTTTAAAGCTGTTCATTACCTGGTTCTGAATGAATGTAATTAGCCATCATGAAAATGTCCCTATTAAAGGACGTATTGCTTGGGGGTTAACTAAGTCTTTGAAATTAAGATGCAGTTTTTATTAATAATTGAAATTAGGAGTGAAAGTTGTAATTATGTTTTCAAGGCTGTGAGGAGGTCAAATGAGGTGTTTTGCTATCACAGTGATTACAAATTATTAGTCGATCAGCCATTTAATTCACAACCAACATTCATTAAAAATAAACAATCCACAGAATAAAAGATATATATAAACATTAAAAGATAAACATTTCTGGCAGTTAAAAAGGGAGCCATCTAGGACAACAAGATACCCGATCAGCGGGTCCTCGTTCAAGATTAAAAGAACTCATGAATATAATTAAAAATTTCCTTTAAAAAGGAAAGGGGCCCCCAAGGAGTGAGTCTTGTTTTTGTTGTTCGTATGGGTTGGGAAATACTTTGTAAGAAGACAGACACAATATCAGATTGAATTCCGAAGTTATTGCAACTTTTTAGTACAAAAGTGTTTGAAATAAGTATAAAACCTAGAATATATTGAAATACACGATCATATATGACCATTTTAGGTGTTTTTGGTGAAAGTTGCAATTTTGTAGTAGGACGCCAATCCACCAAACTTAGCTCGTATTATAGGGAAATATAGGAATTAGGAAATCCCCTTTAATTTTTTGTAGCCCCAAGACAAGGTAAAAGAAATGGTTTAAGTGTGTACACATAAACTAGACTAAACAACTACTTGGTTGGTTATTAATCTTTTTTTGCACTTACTAGAATTGGAAATGGTTTTTTCAGCATTTTATGAGTGGGAATTTGTTTATTGAGGCACTGGTTGGCAGAAACACTGATGTTGGATTGTGATAGTTGCCTTTTGTTGTGGTCAATGGGTAGGTTTTAACATACTTTGCCCTTGCAAAATAGTGACTCTTGACTTCAAAACAAATGGAGGGTGTGCCTGTAAACCATAAATGGAGTTTTGGTTTTAAAAATTGAATAGCATATTTTTTCCAATGAGGTCAATGTTTACATTTCAGTCTTAATTTTTACAACGTGAACTCACATGACCTTTGGACTGGTATGAGGCTTTTGGACCTTATTACAAATGAGGTTCAGATGTTGCACCTTGATTTTATAACCGCGAGTAAACTTGCACAAAAATCAAATGCCTTGTTCAATTTCACCAACTTGGAAGGTTACTTAGAGTAACAGTACAGGTGAGATTTCAATCATTACATAAAATGTTGCATCACAAATAAATTTTTGCATAATATGGTCCTACTGCATACATTTGGCGATATTTTGCTGTTTCTACCTTTCTGCGACTATCGGTGGATTATAACCACAAAATCTATAAAAAGAATCCTAGTTTAAGTTTCATCAGATTTGAAGTGTTATTTTGAATATGAAATCCAGCGGGCCCTTAATATAATATAAAATGTTGAGGGGGACCAAGGACCTCTTTATTAATAATTTGGTATAATGAGAGCCTAATTTGCATAAATGTAAAGAAGGAGCTTGTTCCATTTTTACCCTAATCGGGGCATACCCGATGTCCCCAAACAACTAGAATTTCGCGGTTCTCTTCTTTCGTGGTTTGCGGCGGAGGGAGATACCAAGGTAGGGTTGTTTGGTTTCCGTTCGTAAACAGCGGCCAGGGTTCCAGATATACGCAGGGTGTTTGCCAATCACCCCTTCCACCAACACAACCCATCCAACTTCATGTTCTCATTTTCACCACCAAATTCAAAAATGAAAAAAAACTTAAAAAAACACTATATTTTTATTATTTTTATAAAATTGAGTGGTATATTTTGTTTTTGATCATTTTCTCCCACTTTTTTTTTTCTTTTGTTTAATTAATATTTATTAATCTTATTTTAGTTTTTTAAAAAAAAAAACATTCTATTTTTTATTTTTAATATTTGTAAAATTGTATATTGTATAAAAAACATTTTTTCTTCGTATGTCTTTTTTATGTATTTTGTCTTTTTTTTTTTTTTTTTTTCATTTTTTAATATCGGGTTTATTCGTTCATTAATTTGTATTGCTTTTTAGTTTTAATACTTTGTCATATTTTGCTCATTTTTAAATGCTTATTTTATTGTTTCATTAATTTTTGTTCGTATTTCGATATTTTGATTATTTCTTATTTCTTTTTAAAAACTTTTAATTACTTTACTTTTACTTACTAACAGTTTTTCGTATTTAGTTCTCAAGTTTTTTCATTATTTATTAGTGCTGTTTTACTTTAATTATTTTTTTACTAAACCCTGCCCACCTCTTCAAAACTTAACAAACTCCTTGCGTTTCAGATTTTATCACACGTGTAATTTTTGTGTATTTTAGTTGTCATTTTGTTATTAATTTTTTTACATTTAATTTTTGTTATTAACTTTGTTATTAGGCCAATGGAATTGGATATTTATTTTCCAGGGTTACCCGCCCACCCCGATTTTTCATTTTTTGGTCAAAACTTTCATTATTTGGTTGAAAGTCTATTTTTGCAATCTTAAATACAGATAAGTAACTTTTTGAGCTTCCCATAATATCAGTCATGTCGTGCTGATCATTTTAACATATGTTTGTGGCTGATGGGGTTTTACTTAGTGGTTAATACTGACAATTTTAGATCTCCCTACCACTGCTCCTGATCATACGTCTCTTCGAGCTTACAAGATTCATCTTGAAAAATTGTTGATTTTTTGAAGAAATATTGACTTAAGTATCCAACTGTTGAAAAGTCTGGTGTTCGATATATAATTCAGTTTAGACACCATCTTATACCAATACGTAAACATTTAGATAAATCTTGAAAATAATTTATTTTAAAGATTTTATTTTTATTAGTCATTTTTTTTTAGTACTTTGTTTATTGGTGTATTTTCATTAGTTGTCATTTTGTTATTATTTTTTAACAAAATTAAAAAAAGCAAAATTACTGTATTTTTTACATTCATTAATTTTCTTATATTATTTGTATTTCTTTTTAATTTAATTTTAAGTTAATCTAGTGTTTTTCTTTAAATCTTATTTGTTATTTGCTTTCTTTTTTATTTGGATCTTTAGCGTTTTTCTTTTTTCACGCATTTTTCAATTGTTAATTCTTTTGAATTGTGTATCTTTATTTATATCCTAAATTTATTTTCTTTTGTTTCCATTGTAATTTTGTCAGTTTTATATTATTATTTTTTCATTTTGTCCTACTGTTATTCCAACTTCGTGATTCAATTTAAGCTGTTAGGTTGTTTTAAAAAAGCAAAAAGGGGAAATTTTTTTTTAAAAAAAAAAAAACCCGACACAACAACTAAGACAAAAAACAGTGTAACACTCTTCTCTCTTCACCCCCCTCTCTCCCCCCCTCCCCCCCCTCACCTCCAACATGAGGCCAAATTGTAAAGTAATGAAAGTCGGGAACAAGGAACAAACCCTTTCCCGCCGCTACGCCCCTTGCGCTTATCCTCTTGTAGAGTTTCTCCCGTCCTTCCCCCCTTTATATGCCCCCCCTGTCCGGTTTGTTGCCTCTCACTTCTCCCGCGTTTTACCGGCCCACATAGTGGAACTTATATATCTTGTGTAATCTGGCTCCTTGGTCACAAGGTGATGGAAGACGGCTCGAGGTCACAATTGACCATTGACATGACCCAATATGGCTTGTTACGTGGAGGATTCCATTATAAGAGTGTTTCTGAAAGATTCCTTAAAAATTTCGCAAGAAAAATGGAGAACTTCTTCTGATTAAATCTATGCTGAAAGAAATTAATTTTTAGAGGTCCATCCGGGTAATCTCGACACTCCCTCATATTTTCCACCATATTTGAACATCCGCTATGTAACATATTCTGATGTAACGAGAATCCCCAATTGGCTAAGTTTCCACGGCGGTCCCGAAAGTGGTAGTCTGTGTCACATACTGCGAAAGAGTATTATGATTATTAACTGCGCGGGCGTTGACGTTATCTACGGAACGAAGGGGTTCTAATAGATTTTTGCATCAGAGGGGCCTTACTATGTTTTGTTTTGAATATGTATCGTAATTGTGTCTGAACCTATAGAACCTAGCGAGAAAAGGAAATTGAAACGTTTTTGTCGGGTACTTTCGGTGCCGCAAACACGGAAAAGTAAGGCACCAATCGCTACGGGCCGCATCCCTTGTACTTACCGGACCCCGTAACAGTTTCCAAAGCCAAGCTAATATGTGCGCCCGTAGGCGCCCCAAAATTTGAATAACACAAAAAAAATCCAATGAATTGGAACAGACACAAACAAATATTTTACAAGAATTCCTACAATTTAAACAATGGTGGGGTCAAGCAAGATGCTCTTCCCATTTTGAACAGTAGATGCTAAAAGATTTACATAGCCAAGATGGTTCACATTTTGAACAGTAAATGCTAAAAGATGTACAGAGCCAAGATTGGTTCACATTTTAACATAAAGGCTAAAAGTTACATAGCCAAGATGGTTCACAATTTTGAACAGTAAATGCTAAAAATGGTACAGAGCCAAGATGGTTCACATTTTGAACAGTAGTTCTAAAAGATTCGAGCCAATATGGTTCACATTTTGAACAGTAATGCTACAAGATATACAGAGCCATAGATGGTTCATCACATTTTGCCCGTAACTGCTAAAAGATGTACAACCAAGATGGTTCACATTTTGAACATTAGATGCTAAAGATGGTACAGACCATAGATGGTTCATCATTTTGAACAGTAAATGCTAAAAGTTACATAGACAATTTTCAGGAAATTATTCCGGACCACCTTAAAAGTTCGAGTTGTACCAGAAAGATGCATAATTCAATTAGAACCTGCAAACTTTTTATTTGATCAAATTGTTATGATTGGTCTTCGTTGCCTTGTCACACGGCAGTGCGTAGGCGATCGTTCTTTAGAAATGCGGAGGTTTGTGTGAGTCTACGGGTGGCTTGCTAAGATGATCCAATCTTTTTTGTCAACTTCTAACAAGTGCTTTTTTAACATTCGTTTAAAGCACCCTTTTTTACAGATCTTTGTATATAAAACCATTTTTAGTCGATATTGTGTACATTTCTCATAAACCTTTCTGTTGCACAGCCCTTGAGAGAAACAACTTTGGTTGCTCTAGGCTTGGTTTCTGTGAAAATAAATTGAAATAAATTTTGTTTTGTTATTTGTGCAATAGCTATTTAAGAGGGTGTCAAACATGAATTTACCTTTAAATTGTCTTCTGCAAAAAACTGCCGCTTTTGAAACCAATCATCTTTTTAATAACGGACACACAATGGTTGAATTGTTTTACAGAATCACCGGCTTCATGGTTGATGACACACCAATGTTGAATAGGCTGTATGTAGTGGTTTGCCAAATATTACACCACCCTCACCTAACGGTCAGAAATCCCACTGGGAAAAAATGTGTATATTAACAACCAAATGTGTTAAAGGAGTAGATGCGTAGTAGTGTAGATCCCCTTGTTTTTCACTAAAGACCCTCAACAAAATGCCCCCCTGGAATCTCCTCCGAGTTATAGGGCATATTTTACTAGCAAACGACAACTGCAACCGCGCCATAAAAAAATGCCCTTTACTCCTACACATAACACAAGGTAAACGTAATCATACGAGATGTTGGGATAGGCCGTGATTTAACATTTAACCTGTGGTAAATGCCATGGTAGTGTCACTTTGTTGTGAGTAGCATCTCTTAGAGATAGCCAATCTGTTACCACCTCTCAAGACTTGCCATATTAGTACTTGAAGATGGTGTTTCAAAGGCATTGCAAATTGGTTTGGATATAATATTTGAATACAATTGAATCAAAGGAACTTTTGTATGCTAGGGGTTTAACTACTGACCAAATTGATATGTCATCAGGTGTAAACATATAAGTAGGTCTATAGGGAGGTAGTTTCTGGTTTAAAAAATGTATTTACAGAATGTAGGCCTACCTGCAAGGCAGGGAGGTTACTAAACATTCTGTAATGAACAATTACCCTCAGGTAGCAGCATTTATTTTACCCGTAAACAAAGGTTGTGTATAAGTGGATCATTGCCATGGTAACCAGAATCAATCCCAGCATGCAAAGGGTAAGAGGAAGTATTATGCTATATTCGTTTGACAGTGCCAATCCCCTGTGTCCACCATGGGAATACCTAATCACAGATTTCTGATCAAAAATTGATGCATCTTTTGCAAATTCTCCAAGCAATGCTGACACGTTTCAATTCTTTATACTTTTCATGACCTTTGTGTTTATATTATGATCTGAATATCCTGTCGATCGTTTACCCTGTGTTCAGTGAAAAGAATACAACATTTCAGCTGTCCTCTATATTAAACCATTTGTGGTTCACATGCTTAGAAGCTTCTAAACCAGTTCCAAACCTAAGGCTATAAAACTGGAGTGCGTGATTTTGTTACATTAGTGCAGACGTTAATGTGGGGACAAATATATAAAGAGAGGGAATACAGGAAGTGATGTGTATTAATGAGTTAACAGTCCATGCATAAGTATGCACAATGTATCTAAGGTATGTGTGTCTAAGTAGAATATTTTGATGCAATTGAGGTTTAAAGGTATGGGTAGAGGCTCCATTTTGTGTTCCCAGAAACAATGGTTAAAAATTATTGCTCATTTCTTGCATATGCAAAAACCAATTAAGGTCATACTTGGCTAGAAGAACCCCTAACCTGAACCTCATCTGACCATGGGCGAAACTTGACCTCTAATAACCCTATGTGACCTTTGACCTTTTCTGTCAAAATCTTCAAAATGTTTATTCTGACATATCTAAAGGGCTATGAATTGCTAAACTTGCTCAAAAGATCCACAGGCCAATGACCAGCCATAACTCGCCTGAATTTTCAAGATATTTAAAAAAAAAATTTTGTTAGACTTCAATATTTCAGATATGTTGCTTGTAGGTATGATACCATTCAAATTGAAATTTCGGGAAGTTGTTGTTTTCAGAAAGTCTCATGCTATTTGCTCGAAGTGGAAGTACAATTTCCAGTACTATAAATAACTGAATACTCCATTGAGTTCTGTCATATACAGGAGTAGCGGTCAGATACCTAAGCTTAAGAGATGTTTTTAGATTCAATTATTAACGATGCCATTCGAGATGCAATATTGGAAAGTTGTTATTTTCAGAAAATCCGCTACTGCTCTTAGTATGATTTTCAGTACTATAAATAGCCGCTTACTCCTTTGCCTTCTGTATTATACAGAAGTAGAGGTCAGATACCTAAGCTTAAGAGATGTTTTTAGATTCAATTATTAGATTCAAATGGAATTATATGTGTATGCATAAAGTAGGTACAATTTGTTAACTCAATAAACATGCTCTTCTGTTAAAATGATGGATTGGAGTTTGTATAGATAACATGTGGCATTCTTTTTCATCATTTCTGAGTACTAAACTTGAAACAAAAAATTAATAGAAACATGGGTATCTGGAAAGCACATAGAGAGGTGTGAGTTAAACTCTCATAATTACTTATTTTTCCCACTGGTGCACACCATACTAACTGTACAGGGCGCACAACACTAAATCACTCCACGTTTGGTGTAATGGTAGTTAGTTCCGGTAAAAAACCAAAACCGGTGTGAGATATTTTGCTGTCCTTTGGGGACCGGTTTCCAGTGAGGGTGATATATTATAATAAAAGTGAAAGAGTATAACTTGATCATTGCTGAGATTATCACATATTTTTTAAATTCGATTCTGTGTAGAAACTAGGCCCTCGACTTCCGGCCCTGGTCGAAAGCGCCTATGAGGCGTGCACGTCAGCTCAAAATAGTGGTGGCGCTATTCATATGCACTTTTTCTTAAAATCTATCTAGAATTATATCAAAAATTGCAACTTCTTTGAAAGTTTCAGTTGTGATCTTTAGGGAAATCGATTCAAAACATTCAAAATATTGCCATGCGGGGTGCAAATTAGAGAGCGTGATCTGGTACTTTTACATGTATTCAATTGAGCGTTTATTTAGTAGTGTGCGCCCTACAGTCACAAAGCTATTATACCTAGCCTTCCTCCTAAGCCAGTGGTTCTCATAGGCAGCCCGCGGGTCAGCGGACTAAAGGTGGTTGGTCATTGGGTAACTCTGTAATATACGGTAAACATACCAAAACAAGGTGTAGTTTGGCCATCAATGTAGATTTTTTAGATGTATGTTTGGTACTCATTGACCTGCAAGCAAATGAGAATAAAATAGATTACCGTTGTCCCACACTAACATAAACAAACCAAAGGCACAACAAATAACCATAAAACTGTGCAACACAAAACACAAATACACTTAAGTAAAAAGGGCACTCTCAAATTGGTTTTAGTCACCTCAAAGAAAGACGTAGCTCATACAGTGCCCTCCTCTCTTGGATAACACCCTTGAACAAAAATGGTTTAAATTGCAGTAGATCAAGCAAAGGAGCTTTACAAATGTCCAGCTTTTTAGTCAATATTACAATATTCAGAGGATCTGTGATTGTATAAAGTCAGAGAAATTTTAGTGTTTCGTCAGGGTGCAGGAGTAGAGCCTGTGTGTTACGTGCTTTTCCCTTATAGACTATTTGCTGATTCAGTAGGATTATGTGGGAACGGAAGGCTCCCACTGTTTGCTAAATCCCTTTGTATGCGGAATAGTCTTCGCTGTGTAATGTGCAGATTTTCCCTAAAACTTCAGAAAAATATATAGGAATTTTAAATAAGAAAATTTAGAATGGTGTAAAAAAAAACATTGAAACGAGTTTAAACATGCCTAATTATTGTATTTTAGTTTAGTTTACAAGTTGACTGCAAGTGATTCATTTTGTGAGTCCTCTTGAAACCTACTCAATTTGTTTGTGAAAAATCCTCAAGATTTGGGCCGCGTGCGGAGGGTTAACTTTTATGACAGGACCATAGCAGTCGGGCATAGCAGATTAACGGTGCGTGACAAGGCATTCTTTGCTTTGTGCTCTTCCTAGCGTGGAGACCTTAGTGGAGGTCCTACTTCATGCATAAAATTTTGGTGGTTGTAAAAAAAGTAAGACCTGACATGAATGAATAAAATTTTGGTGGTAGACCACAGAGAAGAATGTTTGAATGGTTAACGTTGTTCATGCCTAATATCTGTACAGTTGATATTAATGGGGGATCACTTTGTTTTACTTAAATTCCAATTTGATACCTTGACCAAACTATTGTTTGTTTTTCAGCTGAGTACCAATATTTTGTATGCGCCAGTAAAGTCACAATTCGTTTGGCAAAGTTCAGTAGCTTTCATTCGCCAGTGTATTGAGAAAATACACCACCTGGTTTTTGGGTATGATATATGATACCCAGAACACAACAGGTCGGTTCATGTCAATGGATGTACAAGTACAACTCACCAAAGTGTGTCTTTGGTGGATGAACATATTGGAGCTCATCACTATTCCCTTGGCATGTCCGTTCAGTATCTTTCATTCAGCAGTGTATTTAGAAAGTACACCCCTGGTTTTGGGGTATAATATTTGATACCTTGAATAGGTCAGTTCATGTTGATACATGTACAGGTACAACCTATTGTATCTTTGGCAGATGAGAATATTGTAACTCATAGAGAATACTTGTGCCTGTTTCCAACTTTAGGGCACTGAGGACCCCAGTCTGGAGAAAATTTGCCCAATCCTTAATCTGATCCAAAAATTGTCCGCTTCCATATGGAATTATCCCCTCTAATACTACTAGTGCCTGAGTTGTCCCACCCATCTGACTTAGTGCCTACATGCAGACCGCCACCAATCTCTGAAGTGCCGCCACATAAAGAAATAAAAATTAAAAAAATCCTTGGCTAATTGGAATGGATCGCCTGTTAAATGTTACAAATTCGTCATCCTATCAGGAAAACAAGTTTGGAGACTTTCACCAAGAAGTGCAAGTTCTTCCGTTTCATCATTAACATTGATGAGATGTCCACAATCGATAAAGTAGGGTAGCGCTCTTATTAGTACAAGATGCTCTAGATGACACGAGTAGTTGTAGCATTCACCGAATCACCGCGTAAGTAGTGGCTTGGCGTCTTGCCCGCTTTTTTCCTTTTCTTTTGAGCACCTAGAGTTGTGTAATCCGATAACCGCTTGTTTAGCTTAGAGCATGTGAGCATCGCCGTACCTACACATACTGTAAGATTAATGTACAGGGTTTCAATATGGGTTCGCGAACATGTTGCTTGCCTATGATTATCAAATGATGCCGAAATTCCAAACATGTGTTTCAAATGCATGAACTCTGTTGTGACTACTCTTCCAAAGAATAATGTAACGGGAGATGGATGTTGTGCTTAGGAAGGGTAGCTGCGTACAAAAGGCGAGGTTTTTGGCTTATCTTTATAAGCCGGGACTTACATTGCTATTATTTGCAACAGTTGTCCTCTCACATTTCTTAGTAACTGACAGGCCGTGTATGGAACACGTAAATCATTGTGATAGGTTGGCCATGGTGTTGGAGGTAGAGGCCTCAGCTGCAAGCTGATCTTGAAAGCTAAGAGGTTATTTTTTTTTTGGCAGAAGACAAATTTTAGTGATATCTCCTAAATAGAAAGTGTAAATTCCCCTCGGTCATATTGTAATTATAAATAAATGGAATGAAGTCCAATCCAACTAATAAACTATTTCCCATGTAATTAAAAACTACCTTGTTGACAATATTATTTTTAAACTTTTTTTCCAAAAATAACCTTATTGTTTTGTGAGGGCCCATCTGTGAATGCTATGTGCTTAGTCTTATAACAGCCTTTCATTCTGGCCCCTTTATTGTTTCTGTGGTTCATTGCAGAGTGAAGTTTACTATACAATCCCTGCATTCATTCCTAGACGGGAGTCACACCAGGCTTTTTTTCTGTAGTTTACTACAATAGTCTAACGTAGTACTACAATAAGGTTGCGGTGCCGCACTTAAGACTACATGTCGTTGTTGTACCATAGTACTGTCGAATAACTTAACAATGATAATTTCCGTCGTTGGGCCTCTTTCTACCATGGTACTGTCGTAATTTACTGGATAAAATTGCGTGTGACCGCAATTTCGTAGTTTTTACTACCATGCTTACGCAATGAACCGTGTTTGTTGACCTCTTGCTTGTGTGTCCAGAAATGTCTTCAACATGATACAATAAGCTCACCGTGAGCCGGACCGTCGTATAATTATTTATACAGTAGTACCACAATAGAATATTACGACACAACAACGAAATTATTGCTTGTGTGACCGCGGTCTAACAAATTCTTGATCATTTTAGCACTGTATTAAATCAGCAAATACTGTTGTAAGTCAACCAGTTTTTGGAGCCCAGAAGTTTAAATCAGTCATGCGTGATTTCTATATAATTGGTTGACCAATCAGAAAATGGTTATCTGATTTAAGGTACTGTAAATCATCTTTAGAGAGCACGTCAGCCCTGATACTTACCCACCCTCTACCTTTATAGAAACTGGTTAAGTACTAATAACTCAATGCTCCAGGTCATTGTTTGGTTTAAGATTAACCAATCCAGGGTTTCCTCTGCCAATCCGATGAGCGATATTTTTTGTCATGTATCGGCCGATCACTGATTTGATCTGATGATTTGCCCCATATGTTTTTAAAGATCGCACTGGGTTAATTTAGGAGTTGCGACAATGATTATAATAAAGAAATCTGTGTGGTCCACATTTTTTTACACATTCTGAGGACGAATTTCATAGGATAATGTTACTTTTGAGGCAAACTCTTGTCTCATTTTTTACTTAAAAACTTGTAAAATACCCATTATATTTGTCCTTTCAATTTAATACCCTGAGAATCGGCAGGCTCTGTCATATTTTTGCCTATCCTACATTTTTTTTGCCGATTTTCGGAAAAACTGCTCCCGATCCGATGTCTGATACAAATCGGTTATTTGGTTGCAAGTGCCATTTTCAGTCTTAATTTTGATCTGAAAATATTCCTGTGATATGCTACACGCAATTATACATTGGAAATTGTGTATTAAAAGCATCTCTACACATCAGTATTTGAAAACCCAGTAAATTGTTTTACTCATTTAATTTCTAAGAAGTAAGGAGAGTAACATAAGGAAAGTAAGACCATCAAATGGAAAATCCATTTTTCAAGAAAATAGGGGTCTCTTCCCCAAATTGAAATGCCTAAGCTCAGAAGATCACTTCATCAGAATCAATTTCCCAAAAACCAGCACATAACACTACTAACTCTAAAACTCTCTGAAGAATGCTTAGAACTAAATTTACAGCATACTTGATCATACAGCTTATTATGGATTTTGTCAAATAACCACAGTCCATTGGCGGCCTGGCCAGCAAGCAGTTTTCATCTGCTCCTAATAGCCGGTCCATTACAGAAAACGAAGTCTAGAATTTCCGCGACACAGCAGGTTTATAAACTGGAGACATCTCAAGTTTGTCATTATTATGATCTGACAAAAGATGACACTGCTGTTCTGCAGCGATTATCAGTTTCCCCCATTATATACCTCAAAATGATGAGCAGTGTGCGAGGATCGATACATGCCATCATCGAATTGTGTACGTTTAGTATTGCTGAAGGGAATGCGGGGAGATGTGGCAGGGCATTCTCGTCCTAAAAGAAACGCTCGTTTTCAGGTCGGGTCATTGGCCAGTGTTCCAGATATGGCACAGTGAATTTAGTTGATTCCCAGTATTTTACTCAATGTTAAGGATGCATGAGGCATGGGGAAATTGCAGGGAAAGTTAGATGAGGTAGATGTCTTCATAGTTTTTGTTTGAGTAAGATTTGTTACTGGTTACTTGAATACATCTTTTTTCATCATTTTGCTCTATTTTTGGATAACTGCAACAACATTTTTAAATTGCAGAAAGAAATATTAACTAGTAGGATTTTTTTATAGGAACTGAATAATATTTTTAATCTATATCTGTGTTATAAATGTTAAACTGAATGGGCCAAAATATCAAGATATTTGTGTTTTTTCATGCGCAAATTTTTTTTTGATTCACTCTGTATTGAAATAACCTCTCTGCATAGTGTGTTTTATAGCCCCATATAAAGCTTGTTGCTTTGGAATTCTTTGTGATTGCCTGAATGTCCGTCGTCATCCATACCACCAGAAAGGCTAGTTTCATGTAACAATCCTTTCTGCCCAATAGATGTTGTCATACTGAAATGAAATTTGTGACTTGCGGTCAGTGTGTTATCCAAGTCACAATTTTGTAGAGAACTTTCAAAATAAGGTTTATGTGCAAGACCATTTTCAAAATTGGTGTACAAAATGGAATAAAGTCAAGCATAACTATGCTATTTAGAAGCTAACATCGCTAAATGTAAATGTAATTGGAACCAAATGTGCACGAAGCGCACTGAAATTTGCTATTTTTAAACTATTATGGTAAAATATTAGGTTATTTTTGGTAAAAAACAGATGAATGGGCATCAACATTGGGGGATGATCGTATTGACCATCCCCCCTCATCAAAATATTGGGGGGGATATATCCCCCATCCCCCTGGGATTTACGCCTATGCTTTCAGATGAGGATATTTTTGATGGAAAGCTTTACATCGGGGTAAAAATCAGAACCTTCGATTTTTTTAGGGACACCTTAAATATGTGAAATCTCTCGTTGCACCTTTAAAGGGCATTGATCTGATTGCCAAGAGCCTTGTCACTAGAACACCAGATTTTACCAGAAGTAGTCCAAATTTTGATAACAGTACTATTTTTCCCATTTACCCTATGGAATCTTAGGGGTAAAGGATGTTTGGTTTGGATGTTATGCGCGAAAATGTGCCCCATTCTGGTCGACCAATATTAATTATACACAGTACTCTATGGGGATTACAAGATCAAGATCTCAGCTCTCACATCAAAATGGATTGAAACGTTGGTGCAAACTTTAGGGGGGTTTTGGGGTACAGGTCATTCTATCAAGATGAAAAACTTCATACATGAATAAAGCTTCATCCCCTTTAATCTAGAGCCTAAATCTACTTGAATAAGAATAGCGGGTGTCGCCTTTAATAATATTTTCTTAGCAAAGTGGGAAAATAATAATCCATGAACATCATCAGTTCAAAGAAACTTAAAACACAGTGCAACTGTTTTGTACATTATGCATTTCAAGACAACCCAGTTTGTTTGCTCTTATGTGATCTGTTCATAAATAAAATGACTAAATCAAGTCTTCAATAATTTGGTCAGAAAAGTGCTCATATTTCCTTGCTTCCTGCTATACCACCACAAAACAATGGCTAACTTTAATAAGAAAAGCAACCATATTTTTCTAAATTGGGTACTTTTGTGGAAAATTGTGCAAGCCAATCAAAGTCAAAATTTGAATGGGTTTTAGCTAAAATTTTAAAAGTCTATACACGGCAAACAATAAGGCTTTTCACACTGAACTGGTGATCGATCCACTTTTGCGATCGATCGCTGTCTGTAGACTTCAATCCAGCCGCCAAATTCATTATGATACTGTGCCAACTCTGACACATATCACTGTTGTACATCCTCAAATAACAGCACAAATGCATCTGCTAAATGCACTTATGTAAGAGACTATTCACCATGTTGAATTTCCTTATTCAGGCAGTTCAAATTCATGATGGAAAACACACTATTTCTGTGTGGAAACAAACCAAGGTGACAAGTCATAATTATCACTTAAAAGATTACCATGTACCTCAGCATTAAAAAAGTCGATGACAACACTGCCGTAAATGCCTCAGAAAGCAGTATTTTGTGAAAGCAGCAGCTCATTTTTTTTCTTTAGCTACTGCCTTTATTCACACAAAAAAAAAAAATCAAACATCAAGAATACATACAGACATATAAAAACTGACACCCAGTGAAAGATATCTTTAATTAAGTCTACATTCAAAAATCCTACAGATACATATGGGGCACCCATGCAAGGGCTAAAGATTAACCTGACCAAAATATATCCCCCAAAACAACCCAAGCGCACAGCGAACACTTAAAAAACACCTTGCAAAAATCTGGAAGCTCATTAGTTCCTTCTTTTGGAAAGTTTTTACATCCTAACTAAGGTGTTATTGCGCATGCATCTCTAGTATTCAGAAAACGGCTATGCCAGTCTTCAAAAACAGCGATTGATCTCAAAAGTGGATCGCCTGCTCAGTGTGAAAAGCTTTAATGTTTACAGTCCCTATAGAATAGCAAATTCTGGATCTTTTTGTTAATTTCAAAATGAAGTACAGCAAGTTACAAGGAAATTGACAGTTGCACTAATTCATTTTTGTCCCACTTTTAAATTAAAAAATTGTGTTTAATTGGGAATGGTGGCTATGCAGGAGAAAAATATGACCATTTTCCAAGTGACACTCAAATGTGTATTGATTGATATGTCTAAAAGAGTCAAATATGTATTGATTGATTTGTCTAAGAGTCAATGACATTATAAGAATGGATAATTTATATCTAAATGGTACACAAATGCATTTTTGTTGTTTGAAAGTTCAGTAGGATGTGTGGAGACAATTTCTTTGAACTGATAAAATTTATCAATAAAGGGATACTAGGTCATTTTTGTTGAAAGGTCACCTTCTCAATGTTCGTAAAATTTGAAAGTTTAATATGAATAAAAATTAACCTTAACTCTAAACAAGTTCTGTGGGATCCCATACTAAGCATCCTAATGTTGGAAATAAACTTTCCTAAATCAATGACTGTCGTGTAAAATATAATGGAAGACATTTTTAGATAATTCATGTAAATTACCAAAATCAGATACTGAGCATGCAACATCAGGTAAAATTGTAAGGATCCATTGTGCATAGCTCTTAGTAGGGTCTTAGACTGCAATGGCACCTCAGAATGGCTTTTCCGAAATTTCCTTTTTTCTCGGGCGGGTGTCGCCCATTTCATTTAGAAATGTCTCTATCAGTATTTGACTAAACAACACCACAAAATTTTGGCCAGAACATTTCTGTTAATGCATTAGGCCAAGTAAAAAATATACTAGTTCTCGTCCTCGCGGCGCATGCGTTTGGGGGGGCTGCCGCATCAAAAAAAAAATTTTTTTTTTTTTTTCCTTTTATTAATTTGTTTTTTTCTCGAAAATTCATCGAAAATCGGAGAGTAAAGTAACTTCAACATTTTAGTCGCTAAAATTGTTCTCTTATGCAAGGTCTATATGCGTACGTCGAGCACAGGTAGAGTATGACGCCTGTGATAAAAAGTCTATGAATATGAAATTTGGGGAAGCTTTGGTCCTTTTGGAAAGGACCCATCCCGCCATCTTGGAGCGGCATATTAAAAAAAAAAAAACAAAAAAATTGCCCTCCTCCTTTTTTCAAAAAGTAGGACAAGAAACAAGTTTTTTTACTTGGCCTTAAGAAATCGTAATCCGAAACTTTGTTGCACTTCTTTGCAATTCTCAAAAAACTTTTAGGCATCTTGGAAGGGTACACATTTAGGATAGTTGTAGATGTTTTGAAACACACAGAGCCATTAGGATAATTACTTCCCTAGAAAAACGAGAAAACTGATAGTTTTTAGAGCCAGAAATGATAGCTTTGTGTTCAGTTACAATTTTGCAACTTAGTTCAAAGTTTAGTTTGCTTGTTGTAAGGCCAGTTTCCTATATCACCAGATATTTTTTGTGATTTTAATCTTGTTACCCAAATCCCCTTAAGCCCAAATGGATCAGATTGTGACACCTGACAATTAGAACAAGCAAAATATTGGGTGTGATTGGAGCATAAAATGTTAGGGTGACATCTTAAGCCTTCAGGTGATAACACACTCTTCAGAACACATAGGCTATGACCAAGTGCCTTGGCTTTACGACAAAAGTGCTGTGGTAGTGAAGTGGGTGAAACGCTCAAAGAAACTCACTCTAATGAGAGGACAAAAAAGATTTTTGCACTTAATGTTTTTGCCCTTAGCAATCATAATATTGGCTTTGGAAGTGATGGGTTAAAGAAAATGTGTCAGTGGATGGTCACATACCTATAAATTTTGAAGTCATGGTGTTGGGTGTGGGGGGTGGGGGTGGGGGGTGATCGGTGTGTTCAGTTTAACTAAGATATTCTAAGTCTGCCAGTAGCATAACAGGCGGGGAGGGGGGATCCCAGAGAGCTTTGACCGGGAAAAAAAGCTTGAAAATCAAGTATTTTTGTGTATAGGAATATCTTAATGTTCTTCCCAGGTTCAATTGTTTGAGATGTAATTGAAGGAATTTATATTTTGTTGAAAATGAGCTTGTAACTTCAAACGGTGGGAATGTTTCTGTCAATTTTCGACCGACATTGCCCAAAATTCTAATTTCAAAATATGGCTTTAAGAAGAATGCTATTGCGATGCTTCTTTGGATGGTTATTTGTAAAAAAGGTGAAATAAAGTTAATCCGGATTCAAGCTGCATGAAAACCACTAGATGAGATGTACGATATTATAAAACATCCAAGAGCTCTCAAATTAAGAGGAAGATTATGATTTTAATGATAGGCAAACTAGTAAATGCATTGTGCATCTTGGCACCCATCTCCACAGACTAACAAATCTCATGATAGTTAGACTGCTCACATTGCAATTATATTTTCCCCTTCTGAGTAGGATCTTAGCTTTATGCCCACAGTAGGAAGCCATCAGGAACACTGGGAATCTAGCCACCATACCCTTGTCAGATCTTATCCTAGCCAATTTTTCCTGGTTAGGCACCTCTCCCTACCCACAGGGTCTAGGCTCTGTGACGTATTCATCGATCTCAACCACTCTAGGCAAATAGATAGTGATGCAAACCTAAGCCGAGGGTCTCAAACAGAGAAAAAGGGCTTGCATTGCTGCAGAATTCCTCAGCCCCCTTACACTCGCTCGCCCTGTTCTGTACACTGTATATGCGGTTGATTCTCAGTCAAGAGCGGTGGTGGGAAGTATGTGCTTCAGATTTTTGTGCTATGCATTTTTGCCTAAAGAGTGTATTTATGCCGATGATACGTGCACTGATAAAACAACAGTTTTGGAAATCGTCTGTCACAGCACAAGGTCATTGGCTTAGTATTTTTTAATCGTTACATAGAGAGAATGTCAAAGAATGCCGTGCTTGGATGCAGCGGGAAGTCGGCTTATTTTGTCTGTTCACTAGAATTCCTTTCTCAAGATTGAGCAAACCAGTGCCACTGAGAATTAATTTGTATTCAGACTTTGGTGGCAGCCATGTTATAGCTATTCATGGATGAAGTACATATTAATTGTTCATTGACTTCATTTTAGTGTTTTTTACCAAACATTCACTTTGAGCAATTTGTGATCCAATTAGCATAAAGCAAAATATTTAGGAAATATACTGATAGTAGAAGGGAAAGAGTAATCTGCTGCGAGCATAATTCTACATTATCTCGTTTGTCGGCGGTTCTATTGCATCATCAGATCCCGGTTAGAGATTGGTGCAGGATGACATTTTCAAATGTAACCATTTGGAATTGAGTGTGTGGTCAGAATATGTTTTGATAAAATGGAAAAATAAATAAGTCAAATTTCCCCTCTGGATATTTCTACTATATTGGCTTCGACACAGGGGCACCTTATCTTGGCTCTAACCAAACGAGGGCGTTTATATTGCAACTTGAGGTTGTAACCTTGGTTGGTTCGGGCATTCAACTCATATTAAAGTTTTCACATATTTTAGGGGAAGCAGGTAGCATTACATTTCTTACCTGGATTTACACGGCTGAGGTCCCAGGTTCGATCCCCAGGTCAGGGCAGGATAGAGGCTTTATGTGTAATCAGTTTCCAGTCCAAGCTCGCAGGTTTTCTCAGAGTACTCTGGTTTCCTTTTGCTTATAAAACTGGATTCCCTTTCCTGATTGTAGAATATGATGAAAATAAGTTTTTACCATTATGACACAAATAAAACAATTCAGTGTTGGTGTGTTGTTAAACCTCTACCTTACTTTACCCAAGTCTTTAATTTGCATTTATTAATTGCAATAAATGAATACTTGTATAGTGTAACAGGAATTAACTAATGCTATTGTATGTGTGTTTGTTTTATGTGAAATTTTATTTAGTTTAGATGTTAAAAGATAATGCAGCGATGTAATATTCTCACCATGAAGCCAAATATAAATGAAATGTTGTGCACTGCACAGAGATTTAATTTGAAATTTGTGTTATGTTGACGGCATTAGGAAACCATCAATAATGTTATAATTACAGCAAAAATGTTCTTGTCAAATAGAACTTAACAATGATTGACAGATAATAACTTGCAAGATTTTATTTTTAAATTGCATCATTATTACAGTTTCATGCTATCTTGTGTTTTGTCTTGCCTTTGGAAATTTGATTTAACCCCCTGAAGAGTATCTCTGATTGGCTAATTATATGATATATCATGTAGTACCCCTCTGAGCAACCCAATCAAAATAGACCTACATCTGTTTGCACTTTAAAGCTTTTCTTACCATGTTTCTGATTGGTTAACAACATATTTAACCTGATAAATAACTAATCAAATCAGCCGGGAGTGCCCATGAGGTTTAATAATCTATTTCCATAAATTTGTCATGTGTCTGGGCATTTCAGTTTTAATAATAATCCTATATAACTTGGTATTTATTCTTGTACACTTTCTTGTTATTTATTATACTTACAGATTTCCAGCACAAATTGACAGTAACTACAGATCCAGCATTCTCCACAGGAAGAGATCTGAGATCACCTCTTAGTCCTGATAGTGACAGTCCACCCAAAAGCCCCATGCCAAGAGGGCTTAGGGTCATAGCATGTAAGTAAAAGATGTATAGAGCTATTCCAACAGAAAATCCCCCTTCCCTTGTAGAAAATTTTGGAATTCAGAAAAAAATTAAGGTTCCACATTCATGCAATTCTTCATCAAACACGAGAATTCCCAAACATGTCTGATTCTTGACTTAGGAATTCCAGACATTTATGTATATATTTTTGTTGGATTTCCTAACAAGAAATCAGTGGAATTCACTTGAAATTCCAGATGCTTTCTTTCACGGGTGTATTGTTTTCAATTGGAATAGCCTAATTTTTGTTTCTGATATGAGGGAGACTTGACCTGGGGTGTACCAATTTCAAATTGAAAAGCCTAATTTGTAATTTGGTGTAAATCAAGATGTAACATGACCAAATAAACTCTTTGACAAAAGAAAAAGAAGAAACTAACATATGTAACAGCAATTTTAAACAAAACTCACAAAAAGAGTTCTACAAATTACCTAACATAACAAAGCTGATCAAGATAATTCTTTAAGTACTTGGGTGGATTAACCCTAAAGCTGTATCTGTTTCTCCCGGAAGGGAGTGAAGGAATGATGGAAGAAAGTAATAAGAAAAGTCAAAAATTTGTGTCGGTCTTGAACCAGGGGACCTTAGGGCCCCAGTCCCCTGATAAGGATACCACGCTACAACAGTAGAGAAGATATCAGTGGCTTCCCACAATGCATTGTTCCAATGGAGGTTTTGTACAGGTAGTCATGTGAATCGTTAGAGATGAAACATTCTTAAAATGCAAGTTTGTGATCAGTACTGTCGATGTAGCCATGTTTCATCCCTAATGATTCACATCAGTAGATGTACAAAAACCTCCAAGGAAGCAATGCATTGTGGGATGCTACTGATATCCTCTCTTCTACGACGGTGTTGCCGACCAGCGATTTTGTGCCTAAATGCGTCTTCGTTTGGTGACACAATTGCTACATCTGGGACTCACTCAGTGCTGTGGGATTTTACGAGATTCAGTTGTCTTAGGATTAGTATATGAAAAAAATGGCTATTATTAACCCTAATGCCAAATCTGTTTCTAGCGTATCTCCCGGGAGGGAGTGAAGGAATGACAGAAAGGGGGGAAGAAGAAAAGTCGCAAATTCAGATCGTTCTGAGGTATAATCTTCCCTTTAAACCAACAGCAAAAGGATTGTTTGGCCTTATTTCTCCAGAAATGCACATCAGTACTTTAAGACCCAAGCAAAAACAGGTTGATATATAGTGTAAAAAGCCACTGACTGATTGAACTTTATGTGGATGATTTCTTTGTATATTTCAGTCAGACAGTTGATCAGTTGACTACTGCAGTAGTAGTGCTCTAAAAGTAGTTCATGTAGTAGTGTATTTTCCAGGAGACATGTTTACTCTGTCTGGAGCATCAAGGACATCTTCATCGATAACCCAATTTTAATATCAAGCATTACCATGTGTCAAGCTATTGATATTTGTCCTAGACTGCCCTTTACGACCATCACAGTGTGTCGTACAGTAGTTTTTTCCACATTCACTTGGGTAGGACTGGTCATCTTGATGAAACAAATTTGAATTGTGTAAAATTCAGTTCTGATTATGGAAAATATTATTTGTGACATGGTAGTGAATTTATGTTGAAGCTTGTCCCTGTGAAAATAGCTCTACATATTCATAGGAGAGTGTCCTGGTACAAAACCATATTGCTGGCCTTGGTGAACATCTGCGAAATGCTAAGACATGATTAAAGGAACAACACCGAGGAAATGAAGCATTTGTTAAGGGGGAATATTGGAAGTCACAGATGTACTTTTCTTGTCATGTTTTACATGACAAGATTGTGTATTGTCTCTAATTATTAGCTTTTCGTGATTAAATTAGCACCTGTCATTGGTGGGGTAATTTTAAGGAGCGTTGCGGCAATCAACCGTGGCGTAGTGTCTGCGAAGGTTTGTTCATGCTATGCGGCATTTGCAGTGCTTTGGTTGGGTTGACTCCAAAATGCAATCAGCTTTCTTTGCAATTCAATCCCCGGGTCAATGTCGGTCGCTGGATGCATTGCTGGTGTGGCACTTGTAACGAAATGAGAGAAAATCTAACGCCTTATCTGTTACCCGATACTGGTCACTTTCTGTAGATGTGTTAGGGTTGTTTGTAAGTGGAAAGAATATCTGAGAAAATGCATTCATTATACTGTAGTGCAATCCAGTGTTAATTCCAATAATTTGACATCTCTTAACTTTATTAGTTTTACATTATGTGAGACAGTTTTGATTTGATATTTCTACCAGTAATTGTGCATTTTATACTAAAACAAGCAAACACTTGAACATCATAGCAACATCTGGCCGTAATGTCAGTTATTATTGTACAATAATCATATGCAACATTTACAGTAAGTATTAGTATTTTTGAGAAACAAACTATGTGTTGCAGACTGAGATATCCTTATATGCCTCATACACTGGAACTTAAAATATACAAATAAGACCTACCAGTATATAAATTAATAATATTTTACTGCTTTCCTAAAAATTTACGAGGACATTTCCAGAAGAGTGCACCCTCATTATTTTAAAACAAACATTTTTTTTTCATTTTGGAATGCTTTTCAATGAATTAAATAGCACCTGAAGTGAATAAGCTGAAAACATCATCTTTATGTAATAGCAAGATGATTTAATATTTTCTGTCATGCAAGACAGAAAATTCACACGTTTCTCTATAGAGGCAATTAGGAGAGCAGGCAAGTTCAAAACTTAGTTTTTGATTTTCTGTTCTTCTTGTTTGTCCAATAAACCTTCAAAACATTCTTGGTATATGTTCTACAAGCAATCAAGTGCAAATTTAGAGACATTTTTATCCTCAGAAAATCTCCTAGTGTCATTTAAATGTAATACTAGAGAGGAGAAAGAGAGGCATGTCATGAACTAAAACAGGAATACATAAAACTAACTGACACTATAGTCTGTGCCTCTATCCCTGTGTAGTGACGTCAGCACGAGATTTGTTGGTCACGAGTGTAAATCGCTCGCGCTGACTCTAAGCAACAATGATTTTACGTGCACGCACAAAGACGGCATTTCTTGATGCGGGTGTAAATGTTATGACATCACTGCACAGAAATAGAGACATGGACTATACATAACTTACATAGGCAGTTGAATGTGTTCAGAAAAAATGACCACATGCTTCCATTGGGACTCAAACCCAAGACCTCCAATGGTGAGCTCCCAAGAATAATCAGCTCGCAATTGGGAGGTCCAGGGTTCGAGTCCTAACCGAGGCAGATGGTGCGTAATGCTCCTTCCCTTTTCGTACTTTTGCACTAGATAGTAATAACTTGATGTATCTTTTATCTTTACAACAGTACCCAAAGGTACAGGAGCCAGCAAAACCTGGGGACCAAGCACCATGCAGCACAAGACACGAGAGAGGACCTTCAAGGCATACTCCCTATCTGAGGCAACTAGCAAGAAGCTATTTACCAGTTCTCCAAGTCTGCATGGCAATATAGGCTACTGGACTCCCAGTGGAATTACCAGTCTACCTGAAAATGGTATGGAAACAAATGCATGGTATAGGGTGATCAATAAAATAGGCAGGGAATTGTCATTAAAACTTTTCACTCTGAGCAGATTATCAATCAGATAGCAATTGATTGCCGTTTAGACACGTAACTTGTTAAAATACTTTAAAAATACTCTGAAACGTACATCACATTTGTTCTTCCTCAAATGGCAGCGCATGGGCACTTTGATAGGTAAATGTTTCATATAGAAGTCCCAACCATGCAAATGAAGTATTACAATTGATTTCCATCATGCACTGTATGTTATGCAGTAGCGCTTGATGGAATCAATGGTAATACCTCATTTGCATACTTGGGACTTCTATATGAAACGTCTACCCTTTTATGGCACATAAAAATATTCCGTCATTTGATTTGGTAGATATATCACATGACATGAAATATTCTGGGTAGTCCCCCAATATTTCACAAGAGAGGAAAAAACTCCCATAAAGAAATAACTATTTCCCTCACAGGGAAAGAGTATCTTTTTTGGGTGACTTTTTCCCCTTGCATCGGCATCGCCCATGCCTTGCCATTATTGATCTACTGTCTCAACCTTTGACATGCCACTGTGGTCGATCAGATATCGCCTGTATGATGTTTGCTTTCACTTCAATTTTACCAGAGTTTTACCAAAATGGAGAATTTTGGGTTTTTGCTAGTTGCTGAAGGTGCATTGGAGCAATAAGTTGATGTAGGTACTAGTACTAAAAAAGCAAATCACTTGTGCTGTTGATGGCTTAGAATAGTTTGAGGTATTTTGTGCTATTTCCTTCATGAGGAGTCAATATTTGTAGGAAAATTTTCAAACAAAACTACCATATTGAAATTTCTTGTTTGAAAGAGTGCACATTTTCCATACTATACTTTGTTCATTGTCAGGTTGGCAGTATTGTCATGATGTGTCTGTCAACCTGTGCTTGCATTTCAATTGTCATGCATTTAAAAGATGACACACGACTTAAAAAAATACTTTTCAGCTGCCTCTTAGGTGAAGTGAAATGATATTATAGCTATCCTCTGGCAGTGAATAATAAGAATAATATGCACTGAGAGGGCATTCTTTATTAAAGGGGGATGACCCGACTTAAGTCTATAAATTTTTCATCTTGATAGAATGGCCTTCACCCGAAAACCCCATCTGTAAAGTTTTGTGCCGATATTTCAACCCGTTTTGAAGTGAGAGCAAAAATGTGATTTTGTAATCCTCAAAGAATATTGTGTAAAATTCATATCATAGTCAACCAAAATGGGGCATATTTTTGTTCATAACATTCAAACCTAATATCCTTTAGCTCTAAGATTTCATAGGGTAAATGAGAAAAGTAGTAGCTTTCTTCTGATACCAAAATTATGACCACTTCTGGTAAAATCTTGGGTCCTTGGGGACAAGGCTATGTCGGACCATGGACCTTTAAGTGCTACAATATTTTGACTTCTTTTCCTTGTAGGTACAGACTGGACATCAGAAGTTGGTCTTCCCAAAGCCCACTGGCGAGATGTGGGCCCACCCGCTGACGATGATGACGACGATGATGACGACTCACCCAAGGAACCACTTGGCCACAGAAAAACTGACAAAGGTCTTGTTGGGGCAGCCACCATTTTAGCATCTGTTGCATTGGGGTTTGATATAAGGACAACAAACTTGAGTATCTATCGGACTGGTGAGCTAGAGCTAAAACGACAAGAGTCGGTAGCGTCTTCACAGGCCGATAGTTGCACTCAGACATCAGTCAATGGGGACTTTGATGAAGACAGTCCTCCCCCATCAGCAGCTTCCACTGTGCAACTGTTGCAGACATCAGCTGCAAGAAGGTCTAGCAGTCCTGCATATCTAAGACAGACATCTTGGCAATCCTTTGATGACAACCTCACAATGAGACACAATACCCATTTTGTTGATGGTCATGGTGAAACTGCACCTCAGCCTGTCGAACCCCCTGCTTCATCCCACAAGGGACATCGTCGCACGGCATCTGCCGATAATAACCTGAGCAATCTGACTCACAAGAGAACTCCTTCTGATGGCTCCACGCCATCTTTCTCCTCCTTTCCCTCCTCCAGGTGGGAAGGTTCATCGGCAGATCCATGGAGCAGCCCCGATTCAGACGTGTCAAGATTGCCAAACCCACCTCAGGCCCCACCCAGGAAAATAAGCATAGGTAAGTCCAAAAGTTATCCCATCGGTCAACTTTAAGATGCTAGCAGAGCTGTTTGCCACTTTAACCATGTATGATGCTGGAGATCTCAGTATTTATCTACTGTCTGGGTCAGTTGACCTTTGGGATTGATATAGCAGGAGAGCTGCTAGCAATGCACACAACACACTGTTCACATTACATTACAGTATGTTATATCTTTGAGATGTGGTATTTGTCTTGCTTCTTCAAGCCCCAAGGAGGTCCACAAAATTTGACAAAACTCAGGTAAAATTGACTAATTGGGTGGAAGGTAACGCATGAAGTGTGTTAGTTAAATAAGAGGTGATAGTAACTTTCTTCACCTACATGACTCCTTGCCAGTGCTAGTATTCCCCTAAAAATTCCAATTCTTACACCTAAACCCAGAGGGTGTTTTGAATCAATCCCATAATGCATTGCAATCTGCCTGTACTGTTCTGTACTAAAGGCATGTCATTACTTAGGGATAAAGTGTTCAAGAAGTTTAAGAACCACAAGACATTTCATGGTTATGCAAAAAAGTACCTAAGAACTAACACTTTGTGGTCTAAAAAGTGTGTAAGAGTCAGGGTTTCTGTGTGTTTGGAATAGGATTTTTGTGGGATCATATGACCTTATTGAAGTGAAATTTCCCAAAACTGGTGCATTGTGGGATGGACTCATATACCCTCTGATGTAAATCCCAGAGGTTATATTGAGTCCATCCCACAATGCACCAGTTTGGGAAATTTTACTCAGGGATGTGAGTGGCCATGTTTAAAAAACGCGGAAAATCTGTAACTTTCCGTCTACAGAGCAATCCTAGTCCTACTCGGCTGTCAGTGAGGGTTTCCGAATTTGACAGACATGTGGCACTTTCACTACTGGCCTGTGACAAAAATCCCTGCAAAAATCTTCCCGAATTTAACATTTTCAGGAAACCGAAAGGTGAATTACCATATTTTACCTCAATCACTTGCTATGAGATGCTTTTAAACAGGATTGGAAATTCCGCTTGCGATGCATGTGAAGAATCTTCCCTACTGTACCGTGTGCCTTCTCTACATGATCTTCTTTGATGAATTTTTGCGTCCGATTTTGTCCGAATATCTATCATATATTGCAATGTACAGTCGCCATAATAAATAGTACTTTGTGTCACAAACTTTGTAGGTTTATTTGATCCTTGAAAAGACTGCATGGTTTGGATTGAAATTAGGTGTAAATTTCTTTCGATGTGCCTGAGATCAAGCAATGGTGAAAATTAACATCATACCTATAGGCACGTTTCAAAACAAACACATTACACATCGCAACATAGTTTCCATTCCCAGTCGTTTTTGCAATTTTTTTTCCTTTTAAAAGGAACGCGAATTTAGATTAGGGATACAAACACCACGACGCGGGCAAGATAAAAACGCGGAAATCCGCGGAAACGCAGAACTCTCACATCCCTGTTTACTTCAATTAGGTTATATGATCCAAAAAAAATCCCATTCTTAACACATAAAAACCCTAACTTTTTCACTCATTTTAGCCCACAATACAATACAGTACAATATAGGCACATTGCAATGCATTGTGGAATTGATTCAAAACACCCTCTGCCTTAGTCCTCGTCTTACCAAGCCTTTTTTATACCACGGTTTACCAAGGGGGTGGTTACCTTCGAGAATTTGTTATTAAACACCCGATGCTTACAATTTGGATATCAGTGGATAGTTATGGTCCTCCTCTTTCCATTGATACCAAAATAAGTACTAACTACTAACATACCTTTAAAGTCTGCAAGTCGCCAAAATTGGCATTTTCCACAGAAAATAGGTGAAAATCCAATTTTGCACTAAAAAAAGTAGGAAAATCGGATTTACATGCGGTTTTCAGCTCTAAATGATGGCAATTGACTAGTTTTAGAGCCATACTGTGCAAAATGTTTTTAAAAATGTACCGTCAAATGTACTCGGGTGGCAACCACCCCTTCGACTTTAGACAGCATGCCCTATCCCCAGTGAAGGTAGTACCTTCACATTTTATTTGCTAAAATGACTGGAAAGGATGAGAAAATGATTACCCAGAAGCATTTAAAGGGACACAATGGCATGAAAAATATTCAGATATAATGAAATAGACCCTTACTAAAATTACTTCCACAAATTTGAAAACAATTTAGATGTTCACATTGTGTTAAAACAGTAAAAGTTACAGGAGATTTCTGCCTCGGAAATCAAGGTGTTGACATACCTGCAGAATTTACAGTGTATCTAAAATTTATAACATGCTGGCAGTAATGTCAATGTCTTTGGCTGTCTGAGGCAGCCAAAGTTGCTGACATTTCTGCCAGCATTTTATCAAACTTGAAAAGCATGCAGTCATCAGCTCACAGATCATTGCTATTTATGCTAATACCAGCTAATCCACCTTTCAATTGCCAGGTCAATATCTTACTTCAAGCCTGAAGTAAAATGTCCGAATCCTGGTCTGAATGCTTTTGAATTGTGTAAAAAAATGTTACATTGAAAAAAAGGTACACTGTAAATTCTGGCAGGGATGTCAACACCTTGGTTTTCGGTGGCAGGAATCTCCTGTAACTCTTGCTGTTTTTACAGAATGTAAACATCCAAATTGTTTTCAAATTTGTGAAAGTGATTTCAGTAATGATCCATTTTTCATGCGATTGTGTCACTTTAAATATACACAGCCAGACTGGTACTTGTGGTGCAAACCACAACTCATTTCAGCTACTCTTTGTGCACTTAAGTCCACTCCAAGGGTTCTCCTTGAGACATTTTTAATAAAGTAACTACAGCTAAAGATTTGTGAAGTTCAGAATTACTCAAATAATACTATTGAGGGTGAAGCTCTTTTGCATGAGAGTACCCTCACAAGTACTCCATAGGGGCTGTGGTTTAGGTACTGTGTGTGTACCTATGCAGTTGGATTCTCAAAGCTACTGAAGTAGAACTTCAAAGGTGCTCCTAGGAAGAATATGACTGTGTATAATTCAGTGAGCCATTCCTTCAAAGTATTCAATCTGTTTTATCAATAACCACACAAAAATGATAACTTTTTCAGGAAGCCATGCTAATGATTCACATCTTTTGTTTACAGTACTACCTGCAGATGGTCATCCAGAGAGACCACGTACACTAGATATCTCACCCAGGCCGAGGCCGCACCCAAATTTGTACCTATCCCCTCAGCCTGGCTCAGCTGGTAGTGGGGTACCTGATCTTGTGTCTCCCCCAAGTAAGTAAAAGCCATTGTAATGGGAATAAGTAATTGTAATTCTCATACACCTAAGAATGAACACGTGCGTAAATCAGGATGTATATTGCACCCACAAAGTAAGCATTACAATATGTGTAATTGGCCAAGGCACGCAGTTGACAATTGTGTACAATTATTGGTGGGTTCATACTTAATCAGCAGACATCTGCCGACGCTAGCCTTTCTAACATGCTTTTCACGCAACGCGTATGTTTCATGCATCTGGCGTGCAAAGCATGTTTGAAAGACTAGCGTCTGCAGACGTCTGCCGATGAAGTATGAACTCACCTTATAAGTTCATGGTAAAGATGCTGTTGAGGCAAACACACGCATGAGGCAAACCATTTTAAGATGGACAATTTACTGATCAATATATACTGTTGTAACACACAGTCTATGTGGTAGCAGCAGAATGCAAGAAATCTTGATGCAACTTAAATCTAATCACAACAGGGGCCCAAATAACAGATGCTGATTTGTATGGAATATGATACCTTAGAATCATCATGTTACCATTTATGGTGTGAAAGAATTCTCCATATTGTGTCGGCCATCTTTCAAGACAAAATGTGCATGAAATACTCTTGAGCGCAATTGGCATGTGTAGAATGTTGAAAAGGTTCACACAATAAGAGAAGCCTAAAGCCTATGAACTTCTCTACAACCACACACACTTGGATTTAGTTAGTTTATTTTAATAAATCAAAATCCTGGAAAATTATACACACAGAAAATTGATGGAGGTGATTTCCAGAATGGATAATTTGAATGGTTGAGAGAGACTCTGAGTAATGGAATCTAATGTAAAATAGGATTAATTTTGACTTGGATCTACTAAGTTGAATTTGCAATTAACCGTTCTTAATTATTTTTTGTAATATTCAGGTAGCACTGGTAGTTCGGTCAACACTCTACCTAGGCATAGCTATCCCACGGACGGGCAGCGCATAACAGTGACAACAAGCCCAGCACATCATCAGCATCACCACCATAGAGGTTCAGCTCCAAGCCCGCACCATCACCGCACTCACTCACCAAGTCCAGCACACCGGTACCACCAGCACAGTCCGCACCACTCGCGGAATCACACCTCCAGTCATCATCATCATCACCAGTCAAGCCCAGCTCATCATCCTCAGCACCACCCGCAGACTAGCCCAGCGCATCATCAGTACCAGCAGCGAATGAATGTCATTACTAGCCCCGCTCATCATTATATCAAAAACACTACAAGCCCTCCACCCCATCAAGCGAACGCTTCGCCTAGTCCTCACCATCAGCGGTTCAGCGGGACACCGAGTCCGGCACACCAACCCGGAATGAGTCCCGCTCATCACTACTCCCCGCATCGTGCTAATGTACATTCGCCACCCCCTCCTCTTCCCTCACAACCACCAAGGGCACATCTGCCACACGTAGAAAGCCAGGCGACATTACTGGATGCAGACGTTGCAGGCCAGAAGTTAGACAGTACGCTACCGCTGGCGGATGCGATGCCTCGTAAACTCTCTGTGAGGGAACTTGAGGAGGAGTTCTTATGATGTTAAGGTTTACATTCCTCCAGAATCAAATGAAAGTGTTTGTATGATATGTGGAGAGAAATGTCAAAGATCAATATTTGACCTTCCCATGATACTATCATCTAGTGGCCAGAATTGAGTTCTCTCTGCGCATAAGATGTGCAAGAATGATTGAAGTAATGTTGGCAGGCCCATGACATTATTTGGGGCAGAGTATGAAGAAGAATTGTAAGCAGAAAGAGGATTTGGGTAGGAAATCCAACAAATTACAGGTGGATGTATGAATGTTGTGGGTGTCAGAGGCTTAAGGTCTGGGCTGGTAACCATTTCTGCTTACCTCAAACAAGAGGGCTTGTGCATATCAAAAGCCGCAAACATTTCTCTTTATTGTTGTGTGCTTTTGCAAATGGTTGAAGTTGGAGGCACTCACACAAAAGAAGTATGTATTGTGTGCCACGTTTTGATATTTCATGCAGAGGGCAAATTTAGGCATTCCTTTCTATCTTAAGTAAGAATTTCCAACCAACCAATGCATAAAACGGACTAGACAAATTGGGGAAATGTGTAGCTACATTCCACATATATATGCAAACACTCCATTGAATACTGGAATACACTGTACTTTAATATGAAAAAAAAAATATTATTACAAATATATACTTCAACTTTTTTAAATCCATGTCTCTGTTTGATTCAAAATAAGTTGGAAGGAGATCAGAAATTAGTAACTCCAAAGTTTATTAAGTGTTGTTTTGTCTCTTTCCAAAATGAGGGATTTGTACAAAAAAAACATGCTTGATATAATCTGAATTTGTTTGTATTTTAAGAGGTTTGCTACTTAATAGAAACACTGCATATTTTATTCCTAGTATGAAACATTTTCATCTCTGGTTTGATGTTGAAATACAAACGCAGGGTTTTAAAATTACATACTAAACGGGTGTATCAATGTAGACCACAGTGATGTGTAAAATGAAATGAATGTAGCGCTACTCCTACTGAAGTGTGAATTGATGTTAAGTCCGAAGAGATTATCCTGTGGATTATCCCTACTTAATACCTACTTTAATTCAAATGAGGGCTGGATAAGCTAGTTTTTCTCAAAGAATGAATGTAGACCAACTTCTTCAAGACTTTCATCAAGTTGTCATTTCTCTCTCCCTCAATCTATTCTTGGGACAAAATCATGTTTCTACATCAAGATAAGCTTCAGACATTTCAACCTTGTTGGCATTTCGAAATTTAACTGTCAAACAAAGAAAAATTAGTTAAAATGCATCCCTATTAATATATTATCATTATTTTCTTGGTTTTGGTCTTTGTAATGTTCTAAAAACTCTTATCCTTTCTGTATTGATCTCTAGACATACTGCAGTATGGCAATGCTTTGAAGCCTCATTTATTTTTCAAACTTAACACAAATTCGGACTTCAGTAGGAACGTGAATTTCATTTTATACTGTATCCAATGTTTGTTTCCTCTGAATTTTGCATCTAAGTCACGTCCGTATGCAAGCCATTCACGCCCAGCATAGCAACAACAACCAGACAACAGTGCATCGGTGACATGGTGATCTTGTTTAAAACCAACAATCACGGGCACATGTTATGATCTAAACACGCGCGTTTGTGAGTGTGTACACTGTAGCACATGCATTAGCAATGGCAAAACCCCGCCAAAACAGAGAAAATAAACTCCTGGACGGATTTTACACTCAAAAAGTATGCCAAAGTGTTTCGTAATTGATGTGGTCATTTGAGAGGCATGAAGCGTAGAATTGTACACCACCACTTGTAAAATTTGTTACCAAGTTTGATGGACATCAGGCTGACCTCTCTTGAAGGATACAATGCTGCCAAATATAGTCACAAAGCTTTAAACAAAATAGAAAACTACAGTTCCCGCAAATAAATCGTGGCCAGCGTGGAACACTTGGTGTGCACGTAGCAATGAAATAGGCGTAAATGAGATGCAAGCTGTACGCCGTGTCTTACGCTGAACTCTTTATGTTTGGGGCAGGTATCTAATATACCGGCCACGATTCTTCTGCGGAAACTTTAGATGGGTTAAACGGGAGAGGACAAATCTTTGTTACACAGTTTTATTTTTGTATTTATTGACAGCTGTGTATAGAAGGTCTTATACTTTGTCCGGCCTGAAGTATGAAGTTAAGACGCGTGCGTATACCTCATACCTCAGTTGCAGTGTGCTTGTGCTTTGACTATGCACGCGCTGAAAGTCGGTACAGTGTTTACGCCTGCGTTGTTACTTCGTACTTCGGGCTGGACAGAGTATAGAAGAGGTGCTATGTTTATATCATTGGTTACATGGGTTTTAGTTCCCCTAATAATGGAATGAGAACTTTGACAAAGGCACACATTTGAAGGTGATATTTAGAAAGTTTAAAACTAGTTTTGTCCTGCCCTAAGAGATTTGTTCTTTAGATATAGAAGTGTAAATTTTTTCCATATTTTGATATGTCCATAACTAGTTTCCATATTTTTTTAAATAGAATACAATTGGTTTCCTGTATAGAAGGATAAGACTTGAAATTCCTTGAAGAACACAAGTATTGCATTTATATTTTCTAGTCGTGTTTTGTGACTGTATTGAGTTAGAGTTTAAAAATGGACATTGGGTTTCACATTTCAAACCACTAACCGGATTTTGCATGTGGTGTTTTCTCCCTCACCAAAAAAAAAATCAGATTACAGATTTTTTTAGTTTAATCGGCCCAGCTGTTTTGATTGTAGAAGCAAAAATATGTACTAAATTAAATTGGAGACATTTTGTGCGTAACATTTTGTTTGAAACATTTCCCAGGCCTTGAAAAATATGGATTTTCTTCTGATACCCAAGTCTCAATTTTGATTGAGTAAAGTGGGAGATGGGGTTGTCTATTGGGTCACACACATTTGATTAAAAATAAACCAACATAACAGGACTTATTATAGAGGTATTGCTGCAATGTGTTGCTTCCTCAAAGAATTGTGGGCAAGATTTATGTTGTTGTGAGTGCAAGAAGGTTGTATCTGCATCAACCTGCAATAGCTGCCTGATGTGAAATACATTCCTTGAAGAGAATAAGTACTCAATCTCTGTAGCCGTGTCTTTTGAGGTGAACTGTCTCAGAAGCCTTGGCTTTTGAGGTGAATCCTCTCTGAATCCTTGGCGTTTGAGGTGAACCATATGTGAAGCTGTGACTTTTGGGGTGAACTGTCTCTGAAGCCTTGGCTTTTGAGGTGAATCCTCTCTGAATCCTTGGCGTTTGAGGTGAACCATCTCTGAAATCTTGGCTTTTGAGGTAATCCATTTCTGAAGCCTTGCTTTTAGATGTGAACTCTCTAAAGCTTTGATTTTTGAAGTAGTGTGTGTTCGGGAAATTTGCCAACTTCTCATCCAAGATGACAAATGACTACTTGGGTATTGGTATCTATAACATGCAGGTAATTTTTCAGAAAGTGCTTGTATTGAAATAGAACATGCGGCAGCCTTTTCATTCTTCTGCAGCTATGACTTTTTCGCACTCACATGATCTATTCCTTTGCCAGAAATTTGGCCTTACTTAGTTCTCAACCAAGCAAGAACACAACAAAATATGGCAAAGAAGTAATAAACTACTCAATGTTGGTTTCTATGCCACTACATCCTTTTGCTCCACATTCAGCAGCTGAGATGATGCAGTATTCATCTTTATCAGTATGTTTTGGTTTGCAAATATAAATGGTATTCAGGGCTGTTAATAGCAAGTGGAGCCTTGGATACTCTCATGATTTCCAAGTACCTGAATGTGATGCTGTTACTTTACAACCAATAAGCAATTTACATAGTGAAAATAATACTATATATGCTGCTTTGTAAAGCTCTTATTCCAATGATGGCTTTAGTCAAGCATTAGTAGTGTGGATCCAACACTTCTCTCACTCACTCATTGGAAAATAATTCAAAGATGGTTGTGTTTTTTTTTTTTGTTCTGCTTGATGCACTGGTATTATGTGTAGAAAACAAATATTTCAAAAAAATATCAAAAAAATAATAATAAGCAACTAAAGTTAATATTTTTCAAAATCTAATGACATTCTTCGTCTCTGTAGTACCAGTTTGAGAGACTGAATGTTGAATAGAGCTGTGTCCAGGGTGGGTGTAAATAAGATTGTATTATGTACCCAACATGTAAGGGAGTGGCACCCCTAGAGCTTAGTCAATATACTACCTCTTCTCTGTTTTTTGCATGGGATCAGCCAGACAATTTCATTCCTAACAAGTGTATTGTATTTAAGCATAAGGATCACAATTCATCTTTGGTAGAATAGACAAAGAACAAATTATCAATTTTTGTCAGTTATTTTGTTAAAACTCAATTCATGGTCTCTTCCAAAGGTAGTTTTTTAAGTGTTTTGTAAAGAGACCAGTATGTCCTATATACAGGAAAGATGAAAAATACTTAACAAAAAAACCTACATGTTATCTAAGAAGTACTACTCTATCCTGTACTATACTCTGTCCAACTCGAAGTACGAAGTAGCGACGCGGGCGTATACATTGTACCGACTTTCAGCGCACGCGTAAGTAGGGCACAGGCGCACTGCAACTGAAAGGCGGCACTGGGTACACGCACGCGTCGTCACTTCATACTTCAGACAAGACAAAGTATAAACCACCAAAGTTTAATGCCCGGTACTATAGTATTATATTTCTAAAGGTGGACAGTTTTTTCATTGCAAGTGTTTAATTGATCTTGCCATATTGAGGATGGCTGGAATCATAAGTTTCCAAACTCTTCACAGTCAGAGTGTCTAATATATAGCAATGCTTTTAACATCTCTTATGCTTTAAAAAACAACATTGGCAAAAATTATTGGTAGTTTATTTATTGTGTTCCCTTCAAATCGCACATTTGTAAATGTGCGTGGCGCATTGATTCTTGGCTATTACAGGGTGTGTATACATTTATGGAGAGTAACCTCCTTTGTCAAAACTGAAGTCTTCCTTGTACACAAAGGCGGCTTCAGTTTCACAAGGAAGGCTTTGCTTTCCCAAGGAAGGCTTTGCTTTCACAAGGAAGGCTTCGCTTTCACAAGGAAGGCTTCGCTTTCACAAGGAAGGCTTTGCTTTCACAAAGAAGGCTTCACTTTCACAAGGAAGGCTTCACTTTCACAAAGAAGTCTTCACTTTCACAAAGAAGGCTTCACTTTCACAAGGAAGACTTCATTTTCACAAGTAGGCTTCACTTTCACAAGGAAGGCTTCACTTACTATTCTTTTATACTCTGTCCAAATTTTATGGAACTAAGAATAGGAGCAAGCTGTGATAGCATTATGAATACAGATCCTGGTACATAGCATAAGAAGGGGTTCTTACTACTTCAGCATGTTTCTATTGAAGCAGCGACTTAAAAGTCGGCATATGCCAGTTAACAGATTAAAATTGCCCAGTAGAACCAATTTGCGTCGGCATTTGCACACTTATATGGTTGAGTTTACCCTTGTGTTTTGCATGCATTTATCCTCTAAATGGACGGATAATCCTGAAGGAAAAGTCAGTTTGTCCCAATAGAAGCTTCCCTAGGTTCTGGATAGACATACAAGAGTGTGAAACCCAGAAGTGGGCACAGCCTGTTCTTGTAGCAGTGCCATCAAAAACAAACCAAGGCTAATCATAAGTCACATCGCATGCTTTTGTATTTTACAACTCAAAAGTTATTTTAATTTTTTTATGTTTAATGTTATGGTATCAAGTGGCAGCAGAATATGTCATTTGCAGAGATAAGACCCGGCACACTATAATGATTGGTTCCTTTAATGACCTTTCACTGCTCAATGCTAAATATGGAAATGAGGTCAGCATGATTTGGCATTCCCCCAGTATGTGTTGCAATAGAAATTGCCTTCTATAGCCACTCTTTGGGCATGACCTGGCTTACTTTTTAACCATTTAAATGCTGTAAGTGCAATAGAAACATGTTGGATGAAATGCACCTCTGCTTCCATTTGGCATCCCTGATGGAATTTCTTTAATGTGACTTTATGACTATTGTACGGTACCATAATAGTGAGTGTCATAACTCATAAACCATGTGAAAGTGTAGGAATAATACAGCAGGCTCAGTGTATAATGTGCATGATGGATGGGTGTGTAAAACAAGGTGGCTTTGGCTTTGTTAGTATTGATCAAACTATAGAGCCTAAGACAGTTTTGCTTCAGTCCTAGTATATAACAGTGGGGCATTCTACATGGCATTTTAAGATCACATTGGTCTGGATACTACATGGCATTTTAATGAGTTTGCTGTCGGCAGTTTTGAATGCCACACTTTTTTCGTTTTGCCAATCAGTGGACCTTAGTGGTGCTTGATTACTGACCCAACCTACTTTTAGTCACACATTATTGCAAGGAGTAACTCATCTTGTTGTTGACACTTTGTATATTACATGAACAAGGAGCAGTCCATTGTTAAGATTTAGTGAATGAGGGGCATATCTTCAAGTTTTTTGAACAGCTCTTTTCAGACCCATTTTTAAGCTCTATTGAGTAATCTTTCAGCATGCATGAGACAGTCTACTGTGCTCATCTGTAAACATGGGACAGTATTCAGTACCCTTAAAAAAGGTTAATATTTTATGAATTAAAAGATCTAGCATCCAAAGGTCTGATTGAAAACTCTTTAAAAATATCTTATTTGATAATTTTCTACCATCATGCTTCTTGCTTCTTAAACATGGTCACAAAATTATGAGCATACCAAAAAGCGACCAAAAATATGGTCTTAGACTTATATCAGGTACAACCATGTGTATGATTCATGATCATATTGCGTATGACCATATCTAAAAATATGGTCATACGCATTAAAGACCAGTGTATCTTACGACCATAAGTGATCATGCATTTGATCGTTATGACCATATTTTTGGTCCTAACTATCATATTTAGTTATGATCGTGATACAGTTGCTGTCTTTAATCAGAATTGTGAGCACGGTTCTTTTCAGAGCCATCAATAGGCAATGGGTGGCCTACATGGTTCATGCCTAGCTTTTGTCCTGAATAAAGTTATAAACTTATATCAAAAGTCTTTAAACAGAGACAGAATTAGGCAACAAATTCTTTGTCCTGCCTTACTGTCATTCTCCACTGTACCTGATTTTGTCCCCGTCTATAAACTTCTCAGTGCAAACTTCTCAAGGGCTCTGTATGCACACATACAAAAGTGTATACTTGCAGAGTGTACAATGCAGATACAGATTGATCCAGCTTATACTAAACCTAAAAGTAACCTGTAGAATGCTCCAGAATACATCATGGAAAAGTTGTATTGACAGAACCAAAGTTCACTAAATGATCTCTTGTAACATTCCTAAAAATGTTGAAATCTATTCTTCTTTTTACCTGTGATGTCATAAATTTTGAAGTTAGGAGTGCAGAATTTAAACCAGGGGTCCGTTCCCGAAAGTCAGGTGTAAATCTACGTGCATACTATGTCATGCCTGAGTGTCCAAAGCACTGTGTAACTGGTATAAAAAGGTCTGTTTATGTGGGACATACACATCAGTTAGTATACACGTAGGGTTACGCACGAGTTTGGGGAACTGGCCCCAGTTGAGTGACTAGTTTACTAAAGGATAAGAGAGATTGTGGATGTTAACTGTGTACTATTTAACTGTCAGTATTGATTGCAAAGTTAGTGTGGTAATCCTGAATCAGTCTGTTTTGAATTTATACATATTCGCCATCGAAGTGGTTACATAACTCCCTGGTTACTGGATCACGCACCTTTTGGAATGTTATTGCACGCCATAGACTTTGTGTAGCGATCATTTTGATCGTGGTGCAGGACTCAAAAGCGTGATCCAGTTGATATAGTAACGACCAGATTACACGTAACACTTCGCTGGCGAATTCTGTACCTATGCTGGGTAAACACTGCTATATTTAAGTCTTCAATTTCATCACTATTAGTTATATCGTCATCTAAAATCTTTGCTGTAATTGAATGCACTCTAGTAACACTTGACATGCATTATCGTATTGTTACGCAAAATATATTATATGCTGTAAATTTTGAGAATTTATGCTACATTTATTTTTTATCGAGATTTGGCTGTAAGAACCATTCTGCCGACATTCCACTTAGGTGAACTGTGATAAGAGTAATATATATTGTGTTATTTTTGTGAATATGAATAATGAATGCAATTTAGAGGTTTATCTGCATAGTGGAAGATTAGCTATATAGCAACTTTTCTTTTACACAGGCTGATGGCTCACAAGAAAATAATTATGTTCAGCATGTGAAAGAAAATCCATTGTAGTTTTGTTCAATTTTTCCAAATGGCAGCAAATTTGTGATATATTTCTAGAAAATCAACAATTACTGTTTTCATATATGGTTCAAACACTCTGGACCATGACTAAGCAATTTCTGTAGAAAACTAATGAAAATATACACAACCAGATTCTTGAATTTGAGTGGTACCTGTGGAAGTTGGTGTGAATTTTACCAATATAATCTGAATGAGAACAAGGTACACACATAGTATACTTCATCCATCCTGAACTAAGGAGTGATGTCATAGCTTTCAAGCAGTCTTAAATGTGTGAATCACAGTAAGCCGCGGCTGTAATTGCCAGCGTACAAAGTCGGAGTGCGCGATACCTATGTACAATAGCTGCGCGAAAGCTATGACATCACTCCTTAGTTCAGAGTGGACAAAGTGCAGTAACTGATTGTGGCCTAACTGTACACAGTCAGTTTCTTCATGTAAGAAGCTACATAGCCAACTCCCATATAAGTAGACGCAGAGCAGCGACCCATTAGATGTACACTCGCAGGCTACTTAGGCAGATAGTGTACACCCAGTTGCTGTTTGTATCATGACAGTAACTGGGAGAGGAACTTGTATGCCTACTTTGGCTCAAATGCCTATGGTTCTCTTACATCTTTCATGTAGGTTTTATTCACAATTTTGGACATATTGTTCCATTTTAAATGCAGAGTGGATATACAAAGGGTTTTTATGATACAAATTTCAATTTCTGGGCAGCCAGCATGGTAGCTGTGGTATAGGTTACACTGCATGCAAAATCCAGCTGTGTAGAAGGAACTCTGAGTGTACTCAACTCATTGCAAAGAATATGCATGGAATACCTTCCACATCAGGACCCTCATATAGTAGGTCCACTGCAGTACCTATTACATCACTGCACACAAATGTTTCATATGTCACCTTAGGTGAAGAATCTGGTTGTGTAAATGTAATTTTCATTTCTAAGAGAACTTTACTAGAGTTCATATGTTGCTTGCTGTTAAGAAACCAGAGCAAAATGCTTAAAGAAGCTATAAAGCCGTAAAGCATAATTATGCAGTAGTACATATTAGATCATGAACATTGTTAAAAGTGATTATATAGGCACCCCATGTGTTGGCTATAATTAAAACTATTTCACAATCCAACTGAAAATGATTTCTTTTTTCTTGTTGGTGCCTTTCAGTTTTAGCTCAAAAGATGCTATCAGCTCTGAGTTTACCAATTTCAATTCCACTTTCTATTTATCAATGCATTAAAGATGGATGTGAAGAATGTGTGTTCGGAGTGCTCTGCAAATCTTTGTCAAATGTCTGGCTATACTATGTTTGCATTGGTCAGCGTAGGCAAATTCCTTATTTAGGCTAAGGCTCTCTTTTTTGTTGTCAAATTCAATGTTATACAGTGACCTATTTCAATTAATTGCATGTGGAGTGTTGAGTCAGGCACTCATGTTGGAATGGGAATTGGGCTGTGTACTCCGTGCAAATTGCACAAGAGCTGTTAAGTAGGTTCTTCTGGGTTATTCTAATTGAATTTGTCATCATATAGTATTTCTATTTCTATTGTATTCAATTCAAATTAATGATGACCTAATCACTGCCTATTGAATAGATTCAAACCACCATCTTTTTAGTAAGAGATTGCCTCTTGTACGGTACAATTGATGTAATAGTATAAAGTGTAGAAACACTTGGGTGTAGGAAGATCTGAAATAAAAGCTGCCAATATAATAAGTGTATTTCTTTTTCTTAAAGGATAAATCTGCCTAAAATATTGTCTAAATAGGATGGGAGTTTGCTTCATCCATTAAAGAAGGTTCTTTTGGGCATTTGCATATACTCACACAATATAATCATCTTTTACAGGTTTTCTATAATTGTAAATGTACAATTTTTCTGTTATGGTATTCTGTCATAATATGTTCATTGGCATACCCGTGGAGGGAGGGGGCAAAGGGTGTCCCCTGGAAAAATATGGGGACTCAAAAAAACAACAAAAAATGAAAAATCCTGGTAAATCAACCCTTTTTACCACCAATTGAGGCAGCTGGAAGGCTGGCTATGTATCTGAAAATGTTACAGGCCAGTTTTCACTTTTGCTATTCTTTATTCTTAAGCAGCTGTCGGAATCTATGCACAGTTTCCTATCCTCCAAATGAAGATCTTGAAACATTTCAGTTTGTCATTACTTGGAGGTGCATGCACACTTCAATGAAACTTTGGGCTTATAAAATGGCAGCTTTGGTGATCTCTCTATACCCATGTAATACTCTACTCTTAGGTACATTATGGTGGTGTAAGTTGTCATAAGAATAGTGATATGAGTATGCACTGAGCTAGTCATGCTGCTCTTGAATGTGTTCTTGTGTGTAGGTCACAAGCACTGGCCACTGGTTTAGTCATTTACAGAATTTACAGTCATTTACAAAGTGTTTATTTACAGAATAAATTTGAACCAAAAAGTTCATTTACAGAATAAATTATAACCAAAGTGTTTGTGTAATTGGATACAATCTCATATTGACATGCACAAAAGCAACTTTGGACTTCAAAAGGTGCTGATAATTTACAGCAAATAATGTGAAATTAACATGTTAACACTTAAAGGCACTATCAGTGATTTGCTAAATCGGAAAATAAAAAAAATCATCAAAAATCAAATTTTTGCATGTATGTAACAAGTATAAGTATACCAACATACCCTGAAAATGATAGGACCAGAAGCAACCTAATAAGGACAAAATCCGATATTTTAGTCATTAGTGTCTGAACGGACACTTACTACAACACATAATTGAATGGAGATTTGTATCTTTGAACACTACCGTTTTCTTCCTTTTCTGCCAATTCTTCGGTTGGAAAAAGTAACTTCTGATGATTCTTCAGTCTTCTCCTTCACTTTTAAGCTATTCCTGCAAGTTTCAAATATTTTGACTCTTTCGGATAAATCACTGATAGTGTCTTTAACTAATCATGACAGACGTTTTTGCTCTGCAGTGTCAAATTATGCAGTATGTGTTAAGTGTCACCTAATTGTATTCCAGACTGTAGTCTTAATCAAGACCAAACCAGTGCTCCATTGAACTATGCCTCCCTTTACAGAAGCTCAGTACACTTCTCAGTGCATATCTTTATCATTATTCTATGATAATACCATAATTTCTCTTCCATTCAAAAAATATCAATTCAATTTTAAAATTTATCTTAGATTCATTTTTGTAACCCAAAATGGAAAATTCACTTAATTATGATCTATACAATATGTATTCGTAGAAAATAGACCTCCAAATGCTGAAAGCAGAAATTATCAGGAGAAGATATATATATATATCGGATTCGAAATGGTATTCAAGAAGTGTAACTTCTGTACAATAACATTGGCTATAAATGTACGTAGTTGAATGTTTGCTAATGCCCAGACACTGTTCTGTTAGTGCCAATGGGGGTTATATATCTAAAATTTCAGTTGATTTTGGTGGTAAATTTTGATGATATGAGCAAATCAAGGGTTGACTAAGAGAAAGCCGTAACTCACTCATGCACTTTTTGGCCAATTTGAGATTTTGGTACACCCAAATTCTGCCTAAAATAATAAGGTCTAAACTCAATTCCACTTCCCATTGTAGACAGCAGAATTTCACTTGACCACATTTCATTGGAGCACCATACAGTTTACCAACAGAAAGTCCCAACTCTTGAGTTAGCATTTTTTTTAGTTAGGATCTTCTATTAGTCAGCCCTCAAAATGTTCCTATCATGCTAATTTCTGTCCATTAAGAGTTTGGTTATAGACCCCACAATAGTGAATTCTCTGTGCCAAAAGCACACATAAGCAGATAGCAGACAAAAATCCAACCAAACATGTCGCCAAAAATGACTGTAAACATGTTGCTGAAACTAACACATGATATGGACAAGTTGTCAAGCTGCATCAAAGATGTCCGCCACAAGATATGAGAATATATACATGTCAAATTGAAATACTGAAGGAGAAAAAATATGGCTATTAGAGGTTGTGTCTGTCTAAACAAGAATAGAATAAGCTATAATGCAGCAAGTTATAGTCCTTTAAGCAAACTTGTAAACATTTGTTAAAACAAATTTAGTCCTCCAAAGCAAGTTTTTTTTAATGAAATATAAATCCCCTATTTAAGAGCCTGACCACTGACCTACCTTGACCCATAGACACATAGTGGACATTTGGTAGTGGTCATTTTACAAACAAAACATTAAAGAAAATCTTGTACCACATTTATTTGAAAATGTACAAGATAAGATTCCCTCTTCCCCCATCTTTCTGTTAGATGAGTTTTAGTGATTGCAAAGGGACTTACTTAGTCTGACCAGAATAGAGTGGCATCGTGAGTTATGTGTAGTGTTAAACGTGCATGTCATGGCAAGTTGCAGTACTATTGCATGTGTGTTGAAGTCCCCTTGCATGATAGGTGCAAAAAACTCCATAAAAGTAATGGCATCGCTTCAATAAGGAGCAAATTTCATTTCATACTTCTAACTGGGTAGAGCTTATCTGAACAGGGAGTGAACAATAACTGACATTATGTTTATGTCAGCTTTTGAAGAAACCAGAAGATTACTTTTCGGTGTTGAACTTTGTGAATGAACGTAATCTTGAGCACAAATTATCAAGGTTTTTAGACCTGGAATCTGTTCACAAAAGTCATACGTAATTCTACATTTATACTGACTCAAGTGTATGCCTTATAAAATTGACATTTTTAAGCAAGTTGCACAATGCTTCGTATAAAATGGTCTACTTTGGCATGACAAAGTATGTATGGACGTAGATTTACGACTGAGGTTCATGAACAGCAGGTTGTTGCGGCTTGTTGCATGTTAGTAACATATACACTTGAATATATATGGGCTTTCAGCAATGCCATGTTAAAAACAAACAAAATGTATGTGAGTGATGTATTATAAATTGTCGTCATCGTCGTCATACTTTTCTTCTGCTACAGTGCTTGGTGAGAATGAAAGCGCAGTAATTTGCAAACGTTTAAAGGAAATATGCTTAAGCATTTGCATCGTTCCGCCTTTTGTGTCTACGTGTATGGTTGAATGTTATTTCGTGGTATACAATTTTGTTTAACATGTGTATACTTGTAAATGAGAATTTAAACAATTGTTGTAGTTTATGTTCGTATGCATTTAACACAAATGTTTTTTCCGAGTAAGAGCTGGCCTTATACTCACAGATTTATGTAAGAAATTGTTTAATATGTAAGTTATCAGAGAATTAAGTTTGTATTACCTATATGATATTTGGTTACCAAAGCATTTTGTTTTGTTTATTTAGCCAATTGTATAAAATAGAGAGGTTTGCCACTTACCATATATATAAATATCACCTACATTATATGGTAGTTGAAGCTTGTTAATCTACATGTATCTAGTGATCAGAGACGAGGGGTTTAGAGCATTGGGTTTTTATTTGATTGAAATAGATTGTATCAGTTAGGCATGAAGACCCACATTTCCAGTAACATTCTTAATATGCCACTATTTAAAAGGAAAAGAATTTAATGGAAATTACAGAAGAGTTTAAAAAATCAATCACTTTATTCAAAAGAAATGAGTAACATGATAAGAATACAATGACATGATTATAAGAAATGTGAGTCTAGTATTCAGGAGGTCGCTGGTTCCAATCCAGCCAGGGCATACGGGCCACCCTGGGGAAAGATAATATAATTGAAAGATTTCGGAGTGTTCATTTTCAACAAGCAGTGGAATGACGATCAGCTTTTTCCTTTCAATAAGAAGATATAATTACATCAGTAATGCGCCCACACTCCTCTGCTCTTTGGGTTTTTAAATGGGCATAATGCCTTCTTAACCCAGCCACACTATCTATACTCTTCATGAAGAAGATGGAGGTGTGGCATCCAAGGTAAATCCAAGGTAAATCCAGTGGACACACAAGCCACTCAATTTGGGATGAATTAAGTATTCTTCCACCACATTATTCAACATGCAGTTTATTCCGTTGAGGCTGCTGAATTCATAGGGCGGTGGCACAGTACAAAATTCTTTCCATTAATTTTTCTGTTAACATTTCAACAGCCTACACTTCTAGAGTATAGCGTGCAAGTTTCAATAAAACGCAGGGCGAGGGTATCAGTTAAAAATATATTATGCTGTTGGCTTCTTGGTTTATGGTTGTTGTTAGATTGAAAATGAGATGGGCATAATAAGCATAAAAATATTGTGGTTCTGCATATTGTGTGAATAAGGTTACAATATGACAAATCATTTATCTTATGGAATCATGAAATTGTTTTCAGACTGGGGTCATGGTCCCTCAAATCACTTCTTTAAATTACAGCATTTGACCTATGCATTTGACCTACAATATTCACTATACATGTATTTGTGTGATAATGTTGTGCAAAATAACAAGATAAATTTACCATATTGCTCACAAAATTTATTGGAAATAGCCACTAAGCACATTTCAGCCATTGACAAATTTCCAGGCCCTATCCCCCATGGCGTAAATAATTTTGCATAGGGTTTCTGTCTCCTGGTCATTCCGCCACCCTCGGGTATAATATACCTGCTGTGAAGTACACAGATCTGACATGTGCTAAGAACTATACTCCCATTTACGTTCCTCGAGCCAGTTACACCAACGCATTCAGGCAGTTAGTTTGCGTGTATATTTTCGCACCGCCTTTATACGCGCGTGTGCATATGTCAGCGCTTTGAGTCAATGCTCGCGATTTAATGCTGCGACTTTTGCATCGCACACTGACGCAACCGACTCGAGGAAGATAAAAGTACTATAGTGACAATGTCAATGAGAGTTACAGTGATTAACAAATGTTAGTGAAGGTGGCATTCATGATATGACAACTGTTTGGATATTGTGATGTCACTTAATGCTTCTTGCGCGGTTGGAGTATATGGCATGTTTCACAGTAAAGTACCCATAGAGTTCACCAAAACTTTAATCATGCATATTCTTTTATCAGAAAAGAACTAGAAAGTGAGTAACTTGATATTTAACTATTTGTTATTACTTAACTAAAAACAGTGTTTAAATTTTGAGAAGTATTATGGAAAGTGTTTCTAGTTAAAAATAGGTTGCTTTTGTTACTGTTATTGGATGGAAAAGGTTCCCAAAAATGTCTGTCCAAAAATAACGTTAGCAAAATCTTTAATCATAGATATTTTTTATCAGGGAGAAAAATTAAAAGTGATGAATTTTGATATTTAATTAAATACTATATATGCCAATAAATAGCAAGAAATAGTGTTTTGCATATTGCATCTCTCTCTGATAATATATTATCCATACTAAAACTTTATTGCTAACGTTATTATTTTTTGGGCAGATACATAGGACAGACAGTGTCCGTCCAATAATAGTAACATTAGCAACACATTTTTAATCTAGAAACACTTTTCAAGATACTTTCAAAATGTAAAACACTTTTTTTTTATGTAGTAATAACATGTAGTCAAATATCAAATTACTCAATTTGTATTTTTTCTACCAAATAAAACAATATCCATGATGGGAACTCTATGGGTAATTTACTGTAAAACATATCATATACACAGTACAAAAGATTTTACATACTGCTTTGTTTTACAAACCAATCTTAGGTCATTTTGTTGAACTGTGCCATATTCTGTACTTTTAAGTTAAACTGTCCTAAGGCAAAATACCATAAGGTTGAACTAACTTACATTTTTTGCCTACCATATCAAAAACAATGTCTGTCTTAGCCTAAAAGGAATACAGTTGAAATAAGGAAGGTGTCATTTGTAGATTTCAAATGTCAAAACGAATATTATATTAAGCACTTCAGGCCAGTTTAATATTTGCTTTTGTTTCTCAATTGAACTCTAAGTCATCGTGTTGCAAGTATCTGCTTCAAATTTGATGTCACATGTGGTTGCATTATAGAAAATCAAATCATTTACAAATACACGTCTTTGTGTTATACAGAGCAATTTCACCCTGATTCTAAATTCTCTTGTAATGTCAAGTACACCAAACATAGCATCACTTATTCTATAACTTGGCCTATGTTTAGCCACACCATTTAATGTAAACACTTCAGCGACTTGTCCGAACAGTTTGCTGCAATGAATGGTTTTTGTGTACCGAGTTGGATATTTAGAAAAATATTAGTTATGTTTTTTTCTGCAAATGCAGTGAACTTGATGCATCTGTTTTGTATTGCCTAATTAGCACAAGTTTAGTGCTAGAGTTTTAAAATATAATAATACATCAGTGATTTACTGGCTTTTGTTCTTTCATGGCCTTGTTTCCGCATTTTAATTGATGGTGTTGTCTTTGGCATGAAGTTGAACTCTTATTTTGACACAAGTTGACATGTGCAATTCTTTTACCTCACTGCAGCTTGACAGGCTAAGGGACTGGTCATGTGATACAAGGGGGTTATCACTGTACTGCAGGGTTGCCAATTTAGAATGTAAAGGCAAAATGAAAAGTCGCCCCCATTTTTTTTTCATCCAATAAGGGGTATGTGACAAGTGACCCAGATTTGTAGTAGAGGCTAGACATGGCATTTCAGGTGTACTTTTAGCCTACCAAAGTCACCAAATTGGGCTACTAAATCATGGCTTTGGCAACACTGCTGTACTGTTTATAATCATAAAAAAGACTTGTTTTTGCCTTCCAATTGGCAGGTAAGACGGGGCAGTGTTCAAATTTGAGGTAGCAAATAAGGTGGTTTGGCACTTGCCGTGTTCATTCCATACAATTATGTTGTTTTTGTTGGCAAGACCAAACCTTCATGAACCTTGCAACTGAGGTTAGGACTTCAGTTAGATGAACAAGTAATGTCACCTAACCAATGGATCAATTATTGACCATGACCACATTGAGGTTGGCTTAAATTCACCCCAGTATTTTAAGTTGTACCTCTGTGCTTATGAACAATTCTTGCAATTCACAATATGGTATGCCACCAACGGATGCCTCAAAGAGGTGATGTCTTTCAGATGCATCATGGGAAAAAGTGGACATCCAAATTCTGCATAATACAAATATTACACAGGAAGATGTGTCACTCTTTGTTTAGTTTGCCAATATGACAGTGTTTTGCATGTGAATGCACACTTAAATGGCTATTTACTGTAACTAAATGCTTTTTCATTTTATCATGGGCTCTTTCGTTGAGCTATTTTCAACATAATACCTCACTACTCGTGTGTTAACTCAAAGGTGACTGGGATGCCGATATCGACCTTAGCAGTCAAAAATGGGAGTGGCAAGAGTAATCGCTGGTGATTGTGAATAGCGGAAATTGTTTATTAATGCACATGTAATGAGCTAAAGTGCAAGATGCAAGCTATCAAATATATTACATCAGACCAAATCCTATGATGAAGGAATTAAGGTCTGTTCATACTTCAACTGCAATGCAGTGCAGTGCTGCTGCCGATACATCAATCATTTTCTGCTGCAACTTGATGCAACCCGCTGCAATGCAAGTTAAAACAAATTTCACTTTGTTGTAGTACTGCATTGCAGTATTGGCAGAGACTGCTTTCGAGGCAATGCAACACACTGCACTGGAAGTATGAACGGACCTTATTCTGTTATTGAGCAATGAGAGGAACCATGTTTTATCAAATGATCAGTTCCTTCTGTCTAGCACAATGTACAAAAAATTTCATCAGTGAGTTGTACAGTCATAACTTTCCCCCTGAAATTGTATAGAAACATCTTGTACCGTATGTATACTGCCATATGAAGAAAAAATACCAAAAAATGAAAAAAGAGAGATGCTAGCATGAACTATTTTAATGTTGATCTACTTACTACAAATTGCTATTACTACTTTTTGACATACGCTTTGCCACTATACTCATATCTTGATGAAGCAATACAACCAGTTTATCCAGTTTAGCTAGTATTAAACAGGTTTAGAAGAAAACTGCTTTTTAAAAATTTCAAATCATGTGGTGAATACAACAAATTATTATTTTCCAATGTATAAAAAAAATGAACAGGTATTTGTGGTTGTTATAGATTTTAGGTAATGTTTAGTGAGTGGTTCTGGGTTTAGAGACATTGAAAAAAATAACTTGCTTTAAAAGTTAATTACAAAAAATATAACTTGGTTTTAATCAGATAAACTGTTAATAGTTAATGTTATTGTGAAAACAAATTGGGGGGGGGGGGGGGGGTGTTAGTGGTTGCATCACGTTCCAAAACTGTGTTGAAGGCCAGAGGAGGTAATGTTGTTACCTTCTTGTTTTATATTCCTTTTTTGTGTATATTTGTGCTTAACTGTATAATATATTCCCCTGCCTCTCTATTGATCCAATTTTATCAGTACAAAACTTGTTTGTATAAGAGGTGGGATGGGAGGATAATAAAATATGTAAAATCCTGGGCCTTTTTGTAACCATTTGTTTGTGTTTCGATTATTTAAGATGTCATGTGTATTTCATGCAGTGAGCAGTCATTCACAGTAGTAAGTGTAGTATCCAAAGTTTAATAAATCTGGTTTTGTCCCCGTGAACGAGGTGGTCGGATCCACCTCACACTCGCAGCACCGCCCTACTCGCTCCTTCCACTCGCCCGATCTTGCATCCTCCACCCTCAAAACCAACCCTCCTCAACTCTCCTCCTCCACTTGCTTCTAAGTCTTCTTTGGATTCCGCGCCTCCTCAAACCTCCCACCTCAAACTCAAGCCTCTTAAAAAAGCATGCCCATCATCCTTCCTCAGCACGTTGCCCAAAACCAACGTACACTATTCGGCTTCGCCAAACGGTCCATCGCTCTTCCAAACCCAACATCTGCACCAAATCCTCAGTCTTCATCCCTAATCCATCAACTTCACACCACAATTCGCTCTCATCAATGCTCTCTCTCTGTCCTCAAATCCCATCTCATTTATGCTTGCTCAGACACATGTCTCCACTTCCATAACAGCAATCATTTGATCTCACACAGCTCTTATACACCATACCTTCATCTTCAAAGGATATTTTTCCCTTGCAACAACTCCCCACATTCCCTAAACTTCATTTTCAACCCACCCATAACCTCGTCGCTCTAGCTGTCACAGCCACCTCTCCTCACCACGCCCCCCACTAACACCCTGTCCCCCCAGTATTTGAACTCACCTCATCACCGATTCCACCTCATCACAACAACTTTTCTCCTGTTTCCCCCATCCCTCCAGCACCCTTCTCACATCATCACCCATTCATGTGTTTTCTACTGAACACTCTCTATTCCACTGCTTCTATTCCCAGTAATTACTCTACTATTCCATACCATACAAAACCCTAGTGCCGAGGCCAGAAAAGCACTCGTTCCCCGAGTGATTGCATCAACAATGTAACTTAAACACCGGAAATCGCTGCCATTCCAGTCAAAAAATAACTGGTAACTTGCCATCACCCAGCATGGCTTTGAGGGCCAAGCATTCCACACCTTTTAAAGGGGCATTTCATGATCCACAGCCTCTTCCCCTCCCCACCCCCCCCGACTTACTTCAAAATGTGAGATTTTTAATTTCATCAGAAACCGGTAGCCTTAAGTAATCCACGTGTGCCCATCTTGCGTGCAAAGTCGTTCGCATCTGTGAGAAATTTTGCAATTTTGTAAATTTTCCTGTCGTTAAACGGACAGAAATTACAGCACAGTACCTATGGGACCGGGAACGAGCAATTTCTCAAACACAAAACCGCAAGATCGGAAATCAGCCTCAAATTTTGAATAGCTTTTCTTAATGATATCTAGTGATCAATGAATAAAACATAAGGTGGCTGACATCCGAAATGCACCTTTAATACAACCGAACCTTGCAACCTATACTCGTTTCTCTTCCTTTAGGCCTCACTTCTCTCCAGGGACATAGGATCAAAACAGATCAAGTTTTAGCAATAACTTAGGCTAACTTGTTTTTTTTTTGCCCATTGGTTCCTCCTACCCCTACCTCCATACCTTTACAAAATCCATGGCACCAAGGGGAAAACAAAATAAAACACTTAGTTAGTGTGATGTGATTACATCACAACTGAAATCAAGGAAATAATTCTCTAGTCTGCATGTTCTGGTTGGTTAAATAGGGATGGCCAGATTTAAGTCTATAAATTTGTCCATCCTTGATAGAATGGCATTCACCCAAAACCCCATCTCTAAAGTTTCACGCCGATATTTTCAACTTTGTTTTGATGCGAGAGCTAAGCAATGATTTGTAATCCCAAGAGTGCTGTGTGAATTTAAATATTGGTCAACCAAAATGGAGCATATTCTCTTCATAACATCCAAACCAACAAATTTTAGCCCTAAAATTCATTCACAGTTTAAAGAAGAAAAATATACTTTCTTCTGATACAAAATGTTGACCACGTATTGTCAAATCAACGGGGTCCCTGGGGACAAGGCTATTAGCGATCGTGCCATGGCCCTTAAAGTCACATCTGATGTTCTCACCTCCATCGTTAATATGTCACTGACTGAAGATCTAGTGCCTGCTCTTTTGAAATCTGCCATTGTCATTCCTCTACTCAAGAAAAGTAGCCTGGAGCACAACTATCGTCCAGTGAGCAACTTTCCATTCATCTCTAAGGTGCTTGAGCGAGTAGTTGCTAAACAGTTGATTGATATGTCACACCATAATCTTCACGAACCATTGCAGTTAGCCTACCTTTCACATACAGAGACTGCACTCTTAAGGTCCATAAGGTGGGTCGTGGAGAGAAAGGGTGTCACCATTCTTCTGCTGTTGGACCTGAGTAGTGCTTTTGACACTATAGACCACGAGGTGTTGGTCTCCAGACTCGGAGACGCCATAAACATTGACAACATTCCTTTGGCTTGATTTACGTCATATCTGTGTGAAAGGCTGTGTGTTCATATTAGATTGGCCCCTTTTCCAACGTTCAGATCTCGTGCTTTGGCGTCCATAAGATTATACTTGGACATTGTTGTTCTTCTCTTATTCTTTGTCCCGGGTGCTTTTTGCCAAATGTTATAAAATTCTACTTACCCATCCGTGATATAGTCCCAGATGTGCTTAGAACTCCACTTCTATACTGGTGTTCCCTATGATGCCAGTTTCTGAAGGTTCATGGCGTCGCGTGGAACTGAGATCATTGTCCTTAGGCTTTAAGCCTCACCACAGCGGCGAAATTCAGTTTGTCCATCAGTGCACAGTGCTGGTGTTGATATCTTGGTCATCCACCCCTTTGAAAAACCGAGGGTTATGTTTGATCTTAATATGACCATGAGTGCTCAGGGGCAATATATCAAAGTGCCCAATTTTCCACTTGTTACATTGGCGTGTGCTCGCAAAATTCTTAAACTGTGCTACTAAATTGTGCTGTTTCCTGAGTTAGGTTTCCTCACGATTGGACTGTAACATCTTGGTTGGGCCTGAATGAATCTCTCCTCAAACGGCTTCAAACATACAACGCACATAGCTGCAATGTCTCATCTCATTCAACAAGTGCCAAATTTGATCCTTTTACTACTTTTACTGCTGATCTCATTGAAGCTTCATTGGTTACCTATCAAACATGCGTGATTTTCAAAGTAGGCCTACTGGTTTTGGTTTTCTAATCCATTTGACAGCACATTCCCAAATACCTATCAGACATGATTCAAACAGTCTAGTCAGAGATGGCTACGTTCAACTTCCTGTCTCTATGTCGTCTCATTTAGTTGACCAAGACCCTGCCTTGAACATTTGCTGATAATTTTCTTGCTATCTCCAAAACTCAAAAATCAGCTTCCTGAATGCATCAAGTGTGGCGGATCTGTGTGAAATCTTCAAGAACTTTTTGAAATATCATCTGTTTGAACTTGTTTTGTTATCAGACTTTTTTTTTAGAGGGGAGCACGGACCTGGGTCAAAACATCGTTTTTCTTGCCCATTAGACTAAGCTTTGACAACCTTTTGGTAGGGTTTGGACCTCTATATCAATACAGGTAGTTAGTGGTCACAAATTCTGGTGTCACTTTAAATACGGACCCATGATATTCTCTCTCCTGCTCGATGTGCCCCCACTATTTTCTTGCCTGTTCTTGTTGCCTGGATTTTAGGTGCTATAGAAATGTCCATTGATTGATAAGGCAAACCAAGTGAATGTATGTAATAGTGAATATCAGTCAGTTCATGAGGGGGCTAATCCATATCATCACTATCTTCCTTGGAATACATTGAAACATATTCATTTCTAATATGTCTATCTTGGATCACAAACATAGACTAAATCAGGTGCGCTCTAACGCTTGACATCTGTTTTTACAATGTTGGTTTATAATGGTATTGGGCTCTGATCTCTTCGGATTTGCCTTGGAAGATTACTGAATTGTGGATTCTCCTCATTTGGCATATTTTTGAAATTCCGACTCCAAATTATGAAGTGTTTTCCATTTCTATTGATTTCTGCCAAGTGACGTCACACATGTCATCTCGTCTCTCGATGCAGAGTTCCAAGGGACAAAATCCTATCAATGTTGTTTTAAAATCGAGGTGAAGACCTTTCAACTACATGTGAATTATGAGAAACATCCAGCAAGATTTGAAAAATCTGCCAAATGACAACAAGACTTCCTGGTGTGGGCCGTGGGGTTTGAATCTATCTTGGTTGCAAACCCTAGAAGATGACCGATAGACTCCAACCCGAAAGGAGTTTTTTTTAATTCTATATTACTTCAGTAAATGGAGTAAAGTAACACTGGGTGTTTCAACTCCAAAATTTATGGATGGCACAGTGGTCTCTACAAACCCTCGGTCTCTACGGTCATGGTTAAACTCCCTTGACAGTTATGGTCCACATTCCTTGTGAGGTTAGGCCCCCCCCCCAAAACATGATTGTATGGGATAACGGCCAATGCACCATAGGGTAGGGCGGGCAGATTTTTATTCTTTTTTTTAATAATGGATTACTACATCAACTCATCACACAGATTCAGTAATGTTTTAATATTGGATACTTTTGGACTCTTATATTTGAAAATCTTAAAGAGAATTTGCCAATTACACCAGAACACAAAAATATTGATAAAATTGTTAAAACCTGTAAAACAACTTAAAAAAGATTTTTTTGAAAGTCAAAAAAAATTAGGGTAGGATTACTTTTGTACAGGCTTAATTTTCAAAGTAGGGTTGGGCTGGTTACTCCAATACAATTTTTTTTTTTTTGCCTATTTTGCAATTGAGCCTTACACGGCTCAAGAAGTGACAGGGACAAATTGTTTTGTGCTGTCAATCAAGTGCTGTCAATTGAAAGGACTAACTCCGATTGTGGTATTAAAAACAGGTGTCAGCCTGGGAAATGATTCCCCTTTCTTTGCACTTGTTAAATGCTCAGTCACAAGCCCATTATTTGCTAGAAAACAACTTCCACACTGCTCAAGACTGGTGCTGCTTGGTTTGACTTTGAAATTGGGTGAGTGTCCTTTTTTCATGTGTAATTTTGGCAGGGTCTGGGACTGTCCTGTACAATCTTCTTTCAGTCTTGAGTAGTCGGGAGCATGTGGCAAACCCAGGGTGGCAAATTTTAAAATCCACCCTGATTGTGGCATTTCTTTTTTCACATGGGCATTTTTTTCACCTGGGCAAGTGGTTAGCAGATGAGTGGGCCACATCACGAGTAGTTGTGTGCAGTTTTAAAGTGGTTGTAATTATGAGTCTGACTCCAGGGGGAGAGAGGATGCAAGCCAACTGGGTATGTTAAATTGGCGACTGACAGAAAGATTAAGATAGTTGCGTCCCCATGTGGCGAGGTATCAACAACTCGGCGACTCCTATAATCGAGAGAGCAGTCTTGGACAGCAACATATCACAACCGGCACCATCGTGTAAAGGTCAGCGACTGATAGGGGACTGAACGAGTGCCGATTAAACGTGCTGATCGTCTTGATGTCATAAATGTTGTCGCATGCTGCTAGGCGATTCGAAGGTTGACGGGAAATCGCAGACTAATCATCCCAGACTAATCATCCTGGTTGGGATAAAAATTGTAAATTTTGCAACAAGTGTTTTCATATGTGTGGACTGTATTAAATTTCAAATCTCCAATTTTACCGGAAGTGGTCAGCATTTTGTTGTTGGGAAGAAAAAATACTATTTTTCTATGTTTACCCTTTGAAATGTTAGTACTAAAAGATGCATACCTGCCAACTAGGAAGATTTAATCTTATTTAAAAAAAAAAAAAAAAAAAAAAAAAAAAAAAAAAAAAAAAAAAAAAAAAAAAAAAAAAATATTTTTGCAAAGAAAAATATTTCTAAAAGTCAGAAGAAAATTACCAAAGTTGGAGTCCATGCCCCTTTGTCAGCCCCTCATGGCCCCTTCAGGCAATGCTAAGGCGGCTCCTGGAACATCAGGCCAAAAGACAGACCTTGGACCCCATTTTGCTGGTGGGTGAGTGCCATTGGGCTGTACCGTCGTGCAATTCTGCACTTCATAAGTGAAGATTTTTGACTTTCCAAGTGGCAGGTGTGAAGATGTTTGATTTGGATGTTAGGAGCAAAACAAAAAAGTGACCCAATGTGGTTGACCAATAGAATTTACAGAGTAATTATATGGGGCTTACAAAAACACATTTTTAGCTCTCGCCACTGCCCTAGCTAGGCTCAAACTTTTAATTCCAACCCTCAGAGCTGCAGCAGCAGTATTGATATATATTGTTGTATCGTCAATACATATCACTGCAATACAGATGCAGTAGAAGTGAATCAAACTTGTTAGTAAAACCTGAATGCACCAGGCGGTGGAGGCCACGCTTCATTATAGCACTCACCAAAATTTCAAAAGAAGTTACAACAGCAATACGTAGTGCAAACACAACCATTGGGCGCTTTGATTGGGTCGGTCATGGGTGTTACCCAATGACCCACAAACGACCTCGTCCTCGTTTGTTATTAATACCGGAAAAACAAAAATCAGAAATAACCCTTCCAGTGAGTTGATTCTTCAGCTCAGCTCCAACGGTTTTGGAATAAGAAAATATTCTGTGACAACATATAAAAAATTAAGAATTTTTCGTCAAGATTTGCTTTACCCGTGTTAACCCAATGGCAATGTCTGAAATTGGGATTTCTTTTCTTGCCGCCTCTCCCTGGAATGAACTATAAGCTACCAAATGCTGGAGTAAGATGTAATCAGATTTCTTTGGTGATGTGTCTTCCTGTGAGGACCCTGATCAGGTGTTTCAACCAATTGCCATAATGTTGCATGTTCCTAACTTATTACTGACACTGTAATATGCTTTCAAAGAGTTTTAAAAAATTTAAGAAAGCGACAAAATATTTCATGAATTATCTAAAAATTACCAAAGTAACTAGGCGCTTTGTGGGCTAAATGAGTCTGGGTTTTCAGCCTATCAATAGATAGGCTTATATTCCATCAAGTGAATATTTTCTGTCAAGGGCATCCACTAACATATAAACTAAGTCCGGTTTTTGTATCCTGTCAAATTCTCGTGAATTCACACTTATGCAAGTATTAAATTACTGGTGCTTTCTAATAATGAAAACAATTTTTTGAAATTTTTGATTTTGTCCTTATTAATTGTTTTTTTTTGGGTAATTTTTTGTATTTTTTGCCCTGATTCCAAGGTGACAATAGTAGGACATTTTTTCTGCAGCCTCACTTTTCCTAGCTGCTATGTTGTATAATCCTAGCCTTGATATTTCCTTGCAGCCTAAGGTTTTACCTGGGTTGGTCATGGTGCTGCCAATTACATGTTTGCTAATAGCTATGGTCATGGACTTTTAGCAAGACACGTCCATGTCTGTTTGGTATAACACAAGCTCAGTACCTCTTGGTCAGACAGATGTGCATTAGCCTATGCTTGTATCAGTAGTTTTACAATGGATTATATATACTACCATTTAACATTTCTGTACATTTAAAAAATGGTTTATATTCTTTAAAATGTAAACTTAAGTATTTCCAAAATAAGCCCCATTATGCATGCCACCCAATCAATAATACTTTCTGCTCATTTATTCTGGTCGTCAGAATAGTATATCTAATAACCTATAAAATCTATAATATTTTTTTTTCTAATTCAAAATAATGTCTGAATGTCTTGGATCCACAAACCTGTCCTGTGTGTGTGTGTATGTGTGTCCATGTCTGTATCCCATTCTGTGCCTGTCCCTCTGGATGTTGCATGTTTGTAGGTTGTGCCTATATGTTCGTGTTTGTATAGACATAATGTCAAAAATAATAATTAACAATTTGAACAAATCTGTTGCTCAGAGCACAGACCAAGAAACCTATTTGTATGTACATGTACTTGTCCTAGATGTGTGTTTGTTTTGTGTGTATGTATGTAGCATGTATGTATGCCTTATAGTTTTCCATGCGTTTGTGTGAGCTGCATGCATGGATGGTGGATGGGGGGATGGGACGGACGACTGCCGGAGGGGATGGATGGAGGATGGACGACGGACTGCCACCGGCATTACAATAATAAAGTTAGTGTCCAATGTAAAGAATGCCGTAATAACTTATCTCATTATTACGGCAATTCCTTTGGACATTAACTTTATTATATGTATAATGTTTCTTTCTAGTACCTAATTTAGCTAATTAACTCATTAGAGGACTTCGGAAAAGTGATCCTTTGTGCTCAAACTTTAGCTTTTCGTTAACATAATAACTCTATATGTATAGCAAGATTGATGTTAGAGTTAATAGTGTTCAGACGTTACTTTATTTATATTGTTTAAAAACAGATACATGTTTGTCTTTATGTCTGTCCTGTCATTTCGGGTAAAGTGTTGTAATTTGTTTCTCTCCTCCCAAACCTGAGCCAATTTTCAAGCCAAATTAGGTCGAACCCTAGTCCCAGCTTGGTTCATATAGGGTTTTCACAGATTGGGCCAATCTTCAAAAATCTTCTGAATTTGTTTTTCAGTCGCAGATAAATTGCTATAGACACCAATCTGGGTCAGAAGATCCACTGGCCCAAAACCAATATTGGGGTATTAACAATTGGATTCAAATGTCACATGGCATGTGAATCAATTCAGTTGTAAGAATCACTCAACATTCTGACTACTGTGACCCATTATGGGTTGTTAACAGATTGGGTCCAAGCTCATGTGTGCATTAAAGGGCTTTTGTCAGTTAGGGTAAGTTTATATTAATTTGTTCTCTTCTGCCTAAACAATTGAACCAATTGCACCCCAGCTTGCGTCAGAAGAGCCCTGACTCATGGAGTGTGTTCATAGAATGACACCCATTGACCCCTATATGACCTTTTAAACCCATCATACCAGTGTTTCACATTTTGCGATCACAAGAGAGGCCAAGACGTGTGGTTTCGAGAACCACCTTGTTCTTAATTACCAACATTTTTTGTACCACTAGTCAATTTGTTTATCATAGTATTTTCCATTGTAAGTAAAATAAGGCCGTCACAAATATGTCCTCTTGAAGACCATCACTTGATAGCTTCTTTCTGCATCATTGCTGCTCTTGTTCGGTGTTAGTAATAGATTTTTTTTTTGGGATTTACAACGACCTTATTTGGCAAAATTTCCCCCAAACTGTGCATACACAATACACTCTGTAAGCAAGCTATGCAGGCCTTTCCCTCTGCAAAGTGTTATAAATTAATCACATACAAAATGTAAGAAGCTTTAATGATTAACATTTTATTGTATTAAAATCATTTTTGGCATCTAGCTTTATTAAACATCTGTTATGCAAGCTTGAAATGCTTTTAATTCACTTATAATTCACTTATTATCCTTAACTTCTTTTTATTTGATAAAATATTACAATTACTTCCTGCACCCTTGGCCTACCAGGGTTTCAACAATAATATCCATTATGTTATGGAGCACATTACCAATAATCAACCTGGGCATAACGTAATTGCTGTGAATCGGCTTGCAACAGCCCCCTTGTGAGCCACATTTTTGCAAATATTCTTATTCTGCACCTGGCCATTATCTTGTCCACTCTTTTAGACTCCCTTATTTACCCTCGACCCTGGTAAAGTCACAATATATCTCGTATTTCTGATTGTGAAGGATTACCATCATTGATCTCTATACAATGGATTGGAAATCGGGGCTTCGTCATTGAAGCACTGATAGCCTATGGGTCATCAAAAAAGAGCACAAGCAGGTGGTTTAGAGCTGGTCATTTACACAAAATTTGTTCCCCTTGAAATGTGGATAAGCGACAAAAACAGACTATAGAATCAAAAGCCAATTCGTGAGTCTCATGTATATTGAAGTTTGTCGTTCGTATTGGATACATGTCTCTAAACTAAAACGGGCACCCAGATACAACTTTCTGTTAAACGAGGGTGTCTGAAATGCTATTGTGTTCATACTAAATGTCCACCGTTTTGCTTGCTTCATCAATCCACAATTTACTGTTGTGTGATCCAATCCTTTTATAGAGGATCAGTGGGAAAATTTTCCATGATCCATTATCATGCCCCTGTGTAAAACCTATTTCCAATACGAATAAATCACAGCAATCTCATCATAGTGCGCGTTCAACACGCCATAGAAAACGTTTTACACAATTTGGCCACTCGCCAGTGGTGCTAGTACCCCCACTGCCCTAGGCACCGACACAGGCCACTGAGTGTGCCATTTGCCTGTGCAACTTGGCAAATGGTGCACTTGCACTGGTGCACTCATTGGCTTTTGTCCGTGGGGTTGCACCTGGGGCCTTTCAATGTACAGATAATTTTTGAGTTTGTAGTTGTTGACACTACTAGAAAGCTTGTCTTCTCAAGAAAACTTCTTTTATAATTCTCCATAAAGGAAAGCATATTGAAGGCCCACTCGTCATGCAAGAAAAAAAACTCGTTTTTATGCGATGTGTAAAAATAAACAAAAAAAATTGGAAACTTTGTTTGTTGAGTTATATCTCATTTCATTTGATGGTTGTTTTCACAGTGTTGAATATCAGTGGAAATGGGTTATTCGTTTCCCTTTACAATGACAACCTAATTTGTTCACAATCACCGCTTCCGATGGCTGATTCCTCTCCTTGATTACAGTGCGATCTCAAACAAAAATTTGCATAACTGATCCTCTCTGCATTCATCTATTGATTTCAAGCTTTTCATTGATAGGGAATACTTTTGAGTTTATGAATCAATGTTGTTTTACGGGATAGGTTTTTCATAGAAAGTGCCAGGTGTTCAATATGGATGGAATGAACATTGATTCTTCTTGTTTTTGGTCACTTCTTCAGATGGTCCTTTGTGTTTTGAGCCTATTCATGAATCACTCCAGATTGTCCACCCTGGAAAAGGCTCATGCCAGCTTGAAGCTGGTGTATCCCGAATCAAGTTGGTGGCAATGTTTGGATTGAGCCCTTGCATGATCTCCTAACTCATAGCAAGAATTTCGTGAACCAATGAAGTTCAAGGACACGACCCAAAGTAGACGCCCAGGAAGCAACAAACAGTCGCAGAAGACCACTCTACATTGCCCTTGCAGTTTGCTTCAAACTGTAGACTATCAGTTCAGAACTTTGCAGCAAAGACATGCAATACATTAGGGCAGACGTTCTCATGATCAACTGTCCCCAACATAGGCTCATGAAGCCCATCTCTAAACAATAAAACCAGCTAGGAAACTAAAAGGAATGACGTTCACTTCGGCTGGTGTCCGCACACCGCCACGGAACTTAACATGGGGGGGGGAGTGTATGTTGTTTTCAGTGGACGAATCGAGATTCTGGTAAGTTTTGATGGCCGAGTAAATTAATTGAGAGAACGTTGAGAAAGTTTTGCAAATTGCTGTATCATTACCAATGACATCTTTTTGGAGGGGGAAGCGTGATGGTGTGGGCCGGGATAATCAATGACCAGGCAAAACCAGACTGGTGGTAATTGGTGGAAATCTTAACGCACTCAACTATCGTGACAATATCCTTCAGCCTGTTGCAGTACCATTTTTTGCATGATCTTGGACCTATTCGTGTTTACAAGACCAACACTCGCCCTCATAGGGCCAGAGTCAACAATGACTACCTTCGGAATGAGGGAATTGAGAGGAGGATGGAATGGCCTGCCATCAGCCCGACCTAAACCCATTGGACACTCCTGGGATCAGCTGGTCGTGCTGTACGCCCTAGAGGTGACTGAATGAAACACTTTGGGCGACTTGAGTCAGATCCTCCTTGAAGAATGCATACCATCCCTCAGCAACGTGTGACCCGATGAACCAAGCACGAGGAGAAGTATCAAATGCTGTTTTGGCGGCATATGGACTTCCACTCAATATTAAGGTAAGTGACCAATGTTTTGCATGAAAAGTTTAACATTACAACTCATTACTGATGCAACTGATTGTTCTTTGGAGAAAAAATAATAGCAATTTGGCCATTTTGTTTGAGACCTTGTCTTGCAAGGAAGATTACTCAAACCATGAATTTTTGGTTTTAAAAATGAGGTGTCACTGTAAAGAAAATAAATACCATTTCACTGATACTAAATACCATGAAACATCAAATACAATGAAGAAACGCACAAAAGTTTCAAACTTTTTTTGTTGAGGAGTTGATTTGCCCGCCAAATCGTGATCACTATAATGACAACTTGACTAACAACAGACACCGGAAAGCCCTTGAAATTAAGCTCCAACATCTCGTGTTAACATTTTGATCACAACAAATTTCATTCAGGTTTTTAAGTCCAGTGTTACATTTTTATAATGCGGACTATTTACAGACAGAGGGCCCCAAAAAAAAATTATATCCCCATTCTGAACTTAGTTCAGCGGGACAATAAAGACTGCTAAAGAGTTTAATGTGCAGACAGATATGTAGGTCTATTTTGTTTGAGTACGCGGATGTTTTATTATTGTCTCATGTAGAGCCACTCGAATACGTTTTACAAAGGTGGTAGCCTTTAAAAAAGCGGCACGGCCCGGTTCAATCAGAAAATAGAAATTCTTCATTTGCCTCTAAATGATTCTAGGCTTTGAAGAATGAGAACATTTACACATAAAAAATCACATACCTCAAAACATATAGGGATGTTTACTGAGGCAGGCCCGTAAGCCAGGAATTTAGCGGGGGGTGGGGATTTGCCAGAAGCGTACTTTTGCGTACTCAAAAATATTTTTCGGCTCGCTGCGCTCGCCAGTTGACACACAATTTTTCACCGTCGTCTTCCAAATTCGGAAGAGGGGGGTGGG
>JAMKCH010051532.1:0-10742 GCA_023653785.1 Ophioderma brevispina
GTTCCATACTGCTATCTTGCCAGGGGGATGGCACAAGTTTACTTGCTGTATTTTTGTTATTTTTTCCAGTGCAAAAATGGCCTAACCGTTGCAATCTTTTATCAGTATGTTTGTGGAAAATGAAGAAGCCCTTTTTATCTTTTTATATGGGGTAAGATCACATTTAACCCATTGGGCACTACCATCTCTGATACAAATCGGTCTGATTGCCTCATTACAGGACACAAATAGTGCTTCTTACACTGAATAGCTCCAATTTGCTCATTACACGATATTACCTTCCAAGTAACCGATCAAAATAGTGCTTAGGCGCCGATAGATAGTTAGGTAACCCCCAGGCACTTCTCTTTTCCTTAACAGTGTTTCTGATCGGCTAACATGATATCCGTGTAATTAACCATTTAAAATAGCTCTTCTAAAAGGATTTTGCTAATCCTTTTCAGGGATATCTTAATTTTTACAATATCATTGATTGGTTTAATTAATTAACATTAAAGTAAACATTCATTCTAGCCAATTGTCAGGAAGTTCTCAGATGGGTAACTGGCATGGAAAATAAGAAGCCACGGTCAAAGCAATTTTGTGCCTTGAGATGAGGTATGTGACATGAGGCATTCCATTGGAAGGGATGTGCCATATTTCAGTTCATTTATTTCAGCACCAACTGTTTTGAGCTAGTTCTTCTATGTGTATATCAATTTTTATTTTGAGTGTGGGACACATTTCCCTGTGTCCCTTAGATACTATGCCAGGACACAAGATTGTTCTCAAATTTGCATGTACAAAAGTAAGCAATACATTCCAAGCTTTGGTTTCAATCCAAGCTGATGTTGTTAATATGCTTGTATAAAGTCCTTTTTACAGCCCATTTGTAGCATATGTATATAATAGTACAAACATAGGAGTTGAATATCCACCCAGTAAATTACCATATACTTGTTTTGTATTTGTCTCTTCTTTGCATATGACACTGTTCATTTTGTGCAAAAAAAAATGGTTTTGAAGGGGGTTGAAATGTAAAATAATTAAAACAATAAATTTTGTACTTTAATTTTTACTCCATTACCTTACTGTGTGAAAATGACTAAAGACCTTATTTTATACTCCAGCCATGACAAATCCTTCACTTGGGTCTATTGGAACCCTTAAGGGTAAAAATTCCGTCCAATGATTGCTTCTAGTATGCATTTATTATCCGTCCAGAGAACCAGCACAGTTGATATTTTGTAAGTTACAGCAATAACATTTTGTGTTGTAAATACTGTTACAGTGGGATTAAAAATTACTTGGACACAAAATACGCACTCCTCATATAAGCGTAATTATGCTATGTGCATACTTTGACCAGTTACGCATTGCGAAAAGAGATACGATGTTTTTCCTGGCTCATGCATTCCACACGCGCTTGTGTTCGTTCATGTCCAACAAATTATTAATCATACTGTAGTTTTATCTCTTCAATGCATTTTTCATATTTGTTATTTTTTTAAATCTGTTACCTTTAGGGGAATGATTTTCTTCAGAAATGTGGTTAAAAAATGCAAGTTGTTAATCCATCCATGATTCTTCAGAAATGTGGTAAAAATAGGCAAGTGTTCATTCCGTCCATAATGTGAAATGAGCCAAATGTTATTTGATACCAAAAAGAAATTCTTTATAGGTGAAGTTGAAGTCAGAATCCGCCATCAATCCTGTGCTTATGTAACTAACCAATTTATTCCTGGCCATATGTAGATTAGTAATTACAGAGTTTAGGAAAACCGAGCGTATGCAGAGGCTGTGATGCTGAAGTTAGATGCACCCAGCCCAGCTGCTGTTCGGGAATGTGACCAATATCGATTGAGTAGATTATGCGGTCATATTTCCGAACACAGCGGGCATGGTTACTCTCACTGCTTAAAGCATCCGCATCTGCATACTCCCCAGTTTTAAACCTCGTAAGTAAGTTGAGCATTCAAACACCAATATCGGCTTAAGTAGCGGGTCACAAAAGAACGGCACTCTCTTGACTGCGTATAACGCTCGCGATCAGCTAATGAGCGCATGGGCGGGGGCCTATTTACTCTTTACGCAACTGCTTGGAAGTCAAACGCGCAATCAACCAATCCGATTAAGTGCTGTTTTATGGCTATGACCTGATCGAAAAGCGACAATGTGGACCCGCCACTCCGTGTTTAGCAACGATACGCCCCGATTGAGAAGCGAGGGATGTTCTTTGTGACAGGCTAATATAGCTGTTGTACTTCCTGAAATAGGCAGTACATTCTGCAACAAGTAAAAAAAAGCAATTTATGGTTGGAAACCCCCAATCACACACTTGCACGGACGCATTTTTGGTGGTAAGCAATCTTTTGGATTTAAGAAGCAGGTAGCCAGAATTTTGTAACAGAATTAACTAAGGATCACGATAGGCAACTGGGGGCACTGTGGGCTACACAAGAGAGCTGTGGAGTTATGTTTACTGGTGACAACGAGTGTGTACTTGTTGTTTTCACCTAAAAGGTAGCTGTAGTTTTCACTAGATGATTAGGTACGGTGTGACCAGATGAACACGTGTGTGTGCAATTCTAAGCTGTGGGTAGGGTACTATATATGTTGAGACAGCCAAAGTAGGTACTATACACCAGGAGTCAGCAGGGTAGCTGAGTGTGGGTGACACCACAGATAAAGATTGGGGGGTTGTAGTTAAGACAGAAATTACACCCCCCCCCCCAAAACAAGTGTTTGGTATCCAGATGGTCTCCCACCAACTAAAGCTGATGACAGTTCACAATTTGTCTGATTAACAAATTACATAGATAAGAGTATAGCAGTGTTTGTTCTGAACTTCAACTATAATATTGCCCTTGTTCAAGAATAGAGCTCTCAACAATACTGCTAGGAAGGAAGTATTCAGAAATTATGTACAAAAACAGAACCACAAATTGCCTCAAAACCCAGGATGCCTCATTGCATCCATGTTGATCATACTCCAAGTATGAAACTTTGCGTGATACCGGATTTGAATGCCAATATATTTTTTTTTTTTTTTTTTTTTTTTTTTTTGGTTGCAGTCTGTGCTGCATCATCATATCCTTGTTATTGCACAGCTGATGGGTGACTTACGGTGTGATTTATGCTATGTGATGTTCAGATATATTGGGAAATGGTTATTGAATACGGTCTATACTGTAAAAAATTCTCATCTGCAGTCTGTTTTTTAAAGCAAAAAAAGATATTCTTTCATGTACAATTCCATTTGTGCTCACCCATATACCGACCTCTTTTTTCCTCCATGAAGACGCTTAAAATTCACGACCTGATATTTTCCGACCGCGCAGTTCAGTAATAAATACCATTATGACCAACTTCCTCCAAACATCTTAGATGATAATTTGTTCTTGACCAGACAGGACGTCCACCCATATGACTCAATCATCTAAGGACCTTTATATCAGAACGACTAACACCAAGCCTCGCAGAAAAGACCATCAGGATTCAAGGGGCCCTATTATGGAATTCATTAGATCTCCGTCTTTAACAGTCATAAAACAAACTTAATTTCACCTTAGTCCTAAATCCTGACCACTAGGCCTATAGGTCAGGAGAAGAAAAGATTAAAATTCTCGGATTTAGGGTTAGGTAATGTTCCTGAGGCTAAAATTAACTATTCATACCAAAGGGACAACAAACAAGTATCAAAAAGTGCTTATTGTGAATATAATGATTGAAAATATTTTGTTTGTATAGTTTAAATTAAAATATTTGTTCTGAACAGACGGTAAATGAAATTTGAATGAACACTTGTTCCAACACTATGAATTTAGTTTCTGTTGGGGTCTCAGGCAGATTTAAGCAAAGGTGCCTGTAGGCAAAAGTTGTTTGGGGTCACTGTGTGGTGATTCTTGACCAGTTTATGGATCTTTGGATTTTAGTATAGCTCCATTACTGGACGTTTTGTACAGGGAGAAGTGATCTACCTTTTTCAATCCAAAGCATGATCGCATCAGAACATTATTTTTATCCCCCTGCTGAAAAGCAGAGGGATATCTGCGAGGATGCGAAGTCTGTATGTATGTATGTGTATGTGTTGTGTTCCAGTTTGGTTAGGTTTTGGTAGTTTTCGTTTGTATTCTTCAAAGTTTTTAAGTCTGATTTAAAACAGATTGGGGTGAAGGTTGCAATAGGGGTTCCTTCAGTGTGGATGATGATGTCAAAGGTTCATGGACCAAGGTCAAAGGTCATTCTGAGGTTCATGTTTCAGACTGCCATCTTGCCAGGGGTGACCAGTTTACTTGCTGTATTTTTAAAATGTACCAAAAAAAAACCAAAATAGATTATAGGGGCCCTCAAGAGCAGGGCCATGTAGAACAACATGCTTACCTAACCTACTACTTAAGCGGCCCTGGTGGTGTCCAAGTTATTGGCTGGTATTATGAAAGGGAGTTTAAATTTAGACATGGGTGTAAACCAGAGTTAGTCCTACATGAGTGGACCTTTTTTCTTTTCAAACACTGAAATTTAAATGTACGGTGAAAAAATTCATCAGGAGAGCCGTTCCACTTCATCCATGAGACATTTCTCTCACGTTCAACACATAGTATGTTGGAAGGAAAAAAAAAGGTCCCCTCAGTAAGACTAACCTGGTTTAAACCCGGGTCTAAAGTTATTGGAGGCTTGAATATGTTGAAATGTAATATATGCAAACAATGCACTGAGCAATACAATATTGACTTGCAACATGTAAATTTCAGTTTAGTAAAATTGGCAAATCGCAATATAATTGACCTTTGGTGTGATCATGTTTATTGCCTATGTACATGTATAAAGCTCTGTCCTAGATCATTAAGGATGCAGGATTTGACGTAATTGTATGGAAAATTTGGAACTCTTTGGAGTGTAAGCACCAACCATCCTTGTGCCCTCATGTAGTGATGCTACATCACTGGTGTCATGTAAGGACAAGTATGCATGGAATTCTTTAAATAAGATTGAATTGAAGAGTATGTAATTAACACAATTCTTTTATATATCTTGTATGCACAATTTACAGTTGAATACTCATAAGTGTGTGCTTACAGTTTATATAAGGTTCAAATGAGTATAGGCGTACCTGGAAGTCTTTAATTACAATTGGAGATCCAGATAGAAGAGAGGGAAACCAGATATTAGTTCATAAAAATGTCATGCAGTTGTTGACTCATTTAAGAGTACAGTGAAATTGACATTAAAGCGAACATTAATATCAAATAATTCAAAAATCACTGTATACACTTTGTACAGGAGCATACCGGTGTGATTCGTTATCAGCCTCAGTGATATGCAAAATTACCGTGTCACCCCGGCGCAGCGCTCATGAAACTTTAAGTACGCGCAAGGGCACGAAGCAACCAAACATGACAAAACTATTGTTTTGCTTAGATTTTGCGAAATATTTTACGAGGAAGATTCTGCGATCTGGGAAACATTTGAGATAGGGCCCTTTCGCAGCAGCTAAATTATGCCCTCCAGATCACCCCAAACATGAGATGAATACAATACATGTACCTGGTTCACCTAAACATTTCAGTTATTTCTGCAGGTGATGCTTTTGTATTCTATGCACTCTTTGGTGTGGTTCTGTAGGACAGTTTGGTCAAAGTGAACCGATTGAACCTCCTGTGACAACCGCCCTATTATAGTGAGAATAATTATGTGTCTCTTTACATGGATAACAAGTTTTCAGTAAGATAATTTGTTGTTGGAAAACTGAAAGGGATCTTCAAACATGGTACAGGTCCCACCTATTTTTACCCCACTCGGGCAAAATAGGCAGAGCCCATGGACAGGATGCATCGTTGTTGAGTTGTGAGGAACCACTCTGTAACATGTTTGAATCCCTATCAACAACTCACCGTATTATCCGTGTACAGGAGCATATCGTTGTTGATTCGTTTTCAACCCACAGTTTAATGCAAATTAGCGCCGTCCAGGCCCGGCGCAGTCAGTGGTTCACGGAAGTGCGTTTACGCTTAAGTCGACGCGCTGTTCGTCACGTTTAGAATTATGAGTACGCAAAAGTACACAGGTGCAAACTGCCAAAGCAAAAACAAACCAAAACTATCGTTTTGCTTTAAAAAATATGAGTATTGGAAAGATTTTGTCGAACTGGGAACATTTAGTGTTATAAGTGAGAATAAGATGTTCCTCTATACACGATATTAATAAGTTTCATACAGATTTTCGTTGTTGAAGGGATTCAGACATGTTACAGAGTGGTCATCACAAATCAACAACACTCTGAATCCGATGCGTCCGCGTATTGTTTATCCCGTCGGGTGGCTAAAGCCGCCCTCGCGGAATAAAATAGCGGACGCATGGATGCATCGGTGTTGATTTGTGATGAACCACTCTGTAACATGTTTGAATCCCTAAAATTTACATAATTGTGCCATTGCTCTGAAGTCAAGAATTGCAGTAGAGTTGTGTGGAGGGGATGCATGCCTTGTTAACCATCATAAACTTTTTACAAACTGAATTGTAAAACATTTCCATTTGTAACTTACTTTCCTTGTTTCCTGCTAAACAGCTGTCATTAAAGACAAAATAGTAACATTTTTTTAAGAGCGCCACCACAATTTTTCAAAAATTCTGAGAGTTTTGCACAGGTGGCATTGGCAAATTTACCTAAAACTATACTGTGAATGGTTAAGCTTGAAAATGTCTGTGTCGCAAACGAAGGAATTTTATAATTAGAAAATTAATATCGGAGATCACCCGATTAATAATTCAACGGCTGCTGGCAACTGCCTTCCAATATGAAATAGCCGGGGAGGGACTAGCGCCCATGTAGTGTCTACGCTAATCCATTAGTTGGGTTTATTGGTTCAGGCAAGTTCAAGTTAGAGGTCATTTTCTTTGAGGTGGCACTATTTCATCATGGACGTAAATAACCTTAGCATTTCAAGCTGCCATTAAGTACAATCTGGGATCTCAATTCTCTTACAAAATCGCTTATTTTATGTAAATACGCATTTTAGCATTTCGTCCCAGGTATTAGTTTCCTAGACAATACCAAACATAACTCTGCAAAAATATCAAATTTGAAAATTGGGGGCACTCTTCAAACAAATGGCTGATATTGCTTTAACTCTGGTCTGGTTTCTATTCCAATATACTATTTCAAATGCCATATGAGAGTTGCCTTTCAAGAATAAGTGTACATGCAAATATCTCAATTTTGAGATCTTCAGATTACTGCACAAATAAACTAGCCAATTCTAGCCAAAAATGAAAATTGTGCTACTTCTGGCAATAACTATTGAACTTGGAATATTGGAAGTAGGGTATCAATTTAAAAGTGGCAATAAGCACAACATTTTGGTGGTCTTACCTCAAATGCTTGGAAAATGAGATATCGCTTTTTGGAAGGAACTCACCATTTATACATATGGTCGAACCTTAGACGGGAAGTACTAAGGCTCTATACAACCCCAAGCCCATTGCAACTCCCAAAGAGTGTAATTCTCATTTGATGAACTAGTTGCTTAGTAAAATAGAGGTCGCAGTATTAGGACCGGTGTAAAATGAGACATAGTCCCACTGGAGTGCCATAGGTCAGGCTCCATAGGCAACAACGAAATAAAGCATGAAATTAACGTTATGTAAAGAGTCACTCTTAAACGTCTGACTCGGAGATTTCAAAATTATTATTTTTTTTGGGTAATAATGAAAATAGTCAACTAAAGATAGTACCTAAAATGGCCACCAATTCCGAAATTTGAGATGAATCGGATTTCGTTTTGATGCAGTTTTTCCCAAGAGTAAAAACATTAGTGTAGTATTACGTCCCGTAGGATACAATGGGTATAACAAATATTCCGGATCCGGAACTTTCTAGAACAACGTTGTGATTTTCTATATGAAGGAATTCGATTTAAGCTAGCAATTTGCACACAGTGATTAGTATATGGACAAGCTTATGTACATGCAAAAAACAGGATTTGTTTGGAAATTGAGGGCGCCCTCCTCAGGGTGCGGATTTAAGATCGGCAGTTGTCAGCAGCTCTGACAGGGCCCCTAACTATTGCTCCAGGGCCCCCCGCGGACACACTGGTGCACTAAAGTTCGATATTGCGTTGCTTCTTGCGCGACAAAAGCGGGGCCCTCACCTTAAGCTGCTGGACCGGGCCCTTTTCCTAAATCCGCCACTGGGCCCTCCTCAGGAAATTTCCGAGTCGGCCTTTTAACGTTGAGGTGAGAATATGAGTCTGGTGGGCTGTGTAAAAAAAACTTCGACACCAGGCATGTCAGTGGGTGGCAAGCCTGAAACAGGGGTTTCCAATTTTTAGTTCAGCATTTTAGTGAATTATGTTTAACTGTTGCACCCTGAACCCAAAGACAAGAGCGAGACTGGAGGACACTTAGATATAGGACAGTTTGTAGTTAGTTTTTACCAGTTGCCATAAGGCCCACTTTAGTTATTTTTTTTCAGGATCTAAACAAACATTGCCCTCAATTTTGTCAAAGATGAGTAGTTTGCATTTGTATTTTTTTTGGTAGTAAAGATCCTCAAGTGGTAAGCTGATAACATGCACTTGTTAAATACAAGGAGGGTGATTTTTGTCAAAAATGTTGAGATCCTGACATTTATAAGTCATGAATTATGCCGAAAGTGAGAGTTTTAAGGTCCTTTAAACAAGCTTTAAGGTCTGTTATATACAATGAACTGTGATATTTTATATGTTGATAATCAGTGGCGTAACCAGCAGGGGGCGCGATCCCTCTGCTCAGAAGCCCATACCCCCAAAATGGGCTGACTGTTTGTACGTGTCTTATAGAGAAGGACCCAAATTAGCCCCTCAGAAAATGCCTCGGCACCCCTTCTGCCACCCCATTTTCAAAGGTCTGGTTACGCCAATTGGTTGATAGGGGTGCTTGCAACACTAACCCATCAAGAGGACCATGGCATTTTAAATTTGCGGAAAATGACAGCTGGCTTTAGCACTAGGATTTGGCAATGTATTACACAGTAGTGTGGTGGTATTGATAACCCAAACCACAATGCCACGACGTTCTTTTTATACAGGTTATTGAAACCTGTTACAGGGATATTCAGCAAATAAGGTGGCGCCCACTTGTTGTGTCGAGAAAACAAAGACCTACCTTAGCAAAATAACATTGGAAACAGAATTGTAGCTTTAATGTGCTCCGTCCTATGGAAAAACAATTTGAAAAATTGTGTGTGTGGACAGTGAAATATTACAAGCTCGTGTGTGGTCCCTTTGTGTGTGGCTGCTGGTGGAATTTCTTTCGGGAGAAATGTTGTTAGCCTTAAGCTATTTACCCAGAGGGTGTTTTGAACCAATCCCCAAAAGGCTTTGCAAGGTGTCTGTTACGTACTAACACACGTCAGTGTTGAGGATAAAAAAATGTTCGAAAAGAGTTTTAAGAACCACAAGCATTTCATGATCATGCTGAAAAAATTCATCTAAGTGCTAACATTTGGACAAAAGCCAGGGTTTTTTTGCTGTTTAAGAATGGGATGGGATTTTTTGTGGGATCACATGACCCATTGAGGCAAAATTACCAAAAAACTGGTGCTTGTGGATTGTCCAATCACCCTCCTGTTAGTGACCCAATCTGTGGCAAAATCTGTGTGGAATAAGAATTTCGTTTAGGTCATGTAGAATGATACTGAATAAGGAACTTTGGAGGATTCGCCGCTTTTCACCCAAGAGGCTTGAAAAAAATTGCAGTTAGAGGGTTGGTCCTTTCACGTCTTGATCATGTAAATCTTTGTTGTTGGGGGCACCTGAATGTGACTAAATCGTGCAGGCTCCAAAACAAAGCTGCGCGCTTAATATTTAGATGTAGCCGGGACCAGCCCTCTACTGGCTTGCTAAGGGAATTGCATTGGTTGCATGTTAATAAGAACGTATTCAGTATAAGATTTGTTATAGTGATAAGGTCTCAAGTTGAACAAGCTCCTTCTTACTTGGGTGATCTGTTTCTCTACAGGAGAAAACATCCTCTTGACACGGGACGCAGAACTCTGTTCTCACTCTGATTACACTCGTGTGCTGAGATCTTATAAAACGGCGGGTGATTCCTCCTTTTCTGTCGCTGCTCCGCGCGCGTGGAATGACATGCCTAAGGAGTTTCGTGAGCTGGGTCTGTGTTCATGTTTCAGCGCATTGAAACATCCTTATTCCCCCCATCTTGAGTTTGTTGGTGGTTTTTATGCCTTGTTGCCTTTATGTATATATGTTTTCTTTGCTAAAGCGCTGTTTTTAGTAGAGCGCTTATAAATGCTTGTATAGATAGATAGAGAGATAGATCGACAACAAACAAGTAATTTCAAAAAAATACTATTATATTATAAATGTGACACGTGCTCAGTTTTTTCCCTCGACATTGACATTTTGCACGATAAAATCCTATGAGTGCTTTAGCTATTGATTTAGGCATCTTGAAAAAAAATTTATAATAAAAATTGGAGACCAAATTTTTTGTGAAGTAATGTTTAAATTTCAAGCATGGTCAATTCTTGGTTCCTACTTTGGGGATGCGTGGATTGGTGATAGATATTTAAGGTCAAAATCAGACACATTTGGGGACAGCTTTGGATGAATGCCAATTGCTGGGACGTCTGTTTACAAAAATATTTGATTCAGGGTGTTTTTTATATTATAGCTAATTGGAAGGGCACTCAGAGCCCCATTAAAGCATGTTGTTTTTGAGATACGTTCAATCATGGCCACTGGTACTATGTTGTTTTGATG
>JAMKCH010051534.1:0-10866 GCA_023653785.1 Ophioderma brevispina
GAAGGAGTGCGATGCTTAGGAATGAAAATGCACATTTCTCCGTCTTCGAATCATTCAGCATAAGCCCATTGGTGGTGGCCCAAGATCATTACATCAGAGATCAAACTTAAAATTTGTAATAAGCTTCAGATGTCTTGGCTGACTGCAGGTACTAAATTCAGTTGTGGTCATGGCATAAATCAGGTGCATGGTTCCGCTATGTGCACCAATCACGTCACGCAAAGGACCAGTATATAGGATGAAATCAGAGGTCCCTTGACAGATCCATGTGGGATACCGCAAGGAAGGATATGGAATGTGAACAAAACTTATTATTCACAACAACAGTTGGGAAAGATTAGTAAGATATGATCGTAACACAGTACCCAATGCCGGACCGACTTTATAGACGCTCGAAAAAGATGGAATGGGTGATGGTGTAAAATGCGGCAGAATAATCAAGCAAAATCAAAACTGCTCATTGCCCTTGTCTACAAGTCAAAGCAAGCATTCACTAATGATTGCATTTCAGAATAAAGGCCGTTTTTATGCAGGTAGTCTTTCAGTTGAGAGAGGACTGCTTTCTCGCGTATTTGGAAAATAAACTCAAGTTTCGCAATGGGCCGAATAATTCTTTCAGATCATTACATCACCTCAGAGCCCTGTTTTTGGAAACGTTTCACATAGGCCAACTTATAAATTGATGGTACAATCCCAGAACGAAAGATAGTTGATAAATGTTGGTGATATAAGGAACCAAGATGTCTAAAACCATGCTGCAATAGGGAGGTTGTCATAGGATCAAGCAACTTAGGGGTGACACTGTAGTCAGAGGGATCAACAACAGCCCTTTACCTTCTGAACCTTGCAGACGGTACCGTACAGAAACCTTCTGTATTGAGACCTCTCAAATACAGAGAGTGGTTCCTAAGCGGAATACCTGCGGGTTGATTGTACACCGTGCTATACTCACATGGTTCTTCGTAGCCTGAAAGCTAGGATTTGAAAGGGGGAGGGGAGGGGAGTGCGCATCTGAACCTAGAGAAAACGGGCGGGGTACAAGGACCAGTCTTAGGGGCGGCCACCTGGTGGGATCCGGGGCAAGTTTGGGTTTGGATGCTGAGGCTAATTCTTGCACGATTTTTCTAATATTCACTTGCCGCGATGACCATTGAACTTTAAAACCTATACTGCACGCGCCATGACCTGCTTCTTCAAGTGAAACCAAAACAAATATTAGTGGCAACCCCGGCACGCCACTGGTTTTGGTTCCCTTTCATTATGTCTACTATATAAGGGGCAATGAGCGTTGGCGACAAACATCTGAACTACCTGGATATTAAAGTTATGGTGGTTGTTCGTGCAAGCCATTCGGGGTGGGTGGGTACTCGACCTAAAATTTGGTACGGGTGTGCCTCCGCCCGGTAAAAAATCGACCCATTTTTATATCAACCAAATTGAACAAAAATATGACCCATTTATTAGTTTGGTTCGAATTTCGACCCTTTTATATAGTTGGCTTTTGAAATTTCGCACCATTTCATCATAGTAATTTCATAAAGCTGCCCATTTTTCTAGTAACTACTTTCAAAATCAGAACTCAACCATTTTCTGTCTTGTGTTTTAGCGAAATCTGACAAAATTGACCCACTTTTCTATAAATGCGACCACAATTTTAAAAAAAAAAAATTGACCCATTTATAGAGTAGCACTGACCTCAAAAAGTACCCATCTTTATAGTAAGCCTGGTGGGAAAAAATGACCCATTGTTCTAGTATGGCGTGAAACTTGTGACCCATATCGGCGGAACATATGTACCTACCCTTTTCCCCTGACGTACCCCGCCCCCCCGTAGCCATTCATAATGGCTTTAGGGTGTTAGGATTAGTGTGAGCTGTGTCAAGCCGCTGATCCAGGGCCGCGTGTATCGAACGCTCCTAACATGGCACACCTTTGGGGGGCTTGGCGGATTGAGACAGTCTTGGTTTACCACCTACTCTTATTCGAAACTGGCTGCGATGTACAATGTACAGTTTGTGAGCTCTCTGTACATGGGACCGGCGGCTTAAAGTCCCCTCCGAAGGACGGGGTGCTTATCAATACTACTTTGCCCAATTCCAAATGATCCAAGGCAAATGGGTGATTGCACAAAAATATGAAAACATTTCAATTTTGTAGATACTTTAGATAAAGGTGAAGGGAAATTAAAAGAAAATACTTTTTCATGTGTAAACTTGGTTAAGGGGGAAAACAGCAATACTATACAAATTTGAAGCGTGGGAGAGGCCATTAAGATCATTATGATCTTTAAGATTAACCCCACCCAGTAGAAAGTGAAACTTTTTGTGAACCAATAAGGGCGGGACAAGACCAGAACAGGGCAGGACAGAATATTACAGGATAGGACAAGGGATTACAAGAACTGAGTCACATTGATGTAGATAACATCAGGGTTTAAAACGTGAAGGTGAAGATGACGATCGAAGTTGATGTGTGTAGTAACCCACCAAAATATAACATCACACATCGCACATTGCATAAAAGGTAACTACTGACCCAAGAAAGCGTTTGAATCTTAACTCTATTTGTATCAATGTAGAAATCGACCAAAGCTGGTTTGCCACCACATAATGCGACCTACATATGATCAGTTTCAAAGTTAAACCCATAGAGAGGCTCTTCTGTAGAGCTCATTTTTTTTCTGTATGTTATGTTGAATCTTATTGTTGGTAATCAGATTGAAGGGGTAGTGATGACTTTGGTTCTTCTAAATTGAATCCATGCTTTTCAAGAACTGTCTCAAAGTATTCAAGAAGTGGTTTAAAGCAAATCATCAAATTTCATTTCTTATAAATCATCAAAGTTTATAAGTTAATCATTTAAAATTAAAAAAATCATCTCTCTCTCTCTCCAGATGTGTATGACTGCAAAACATGAACAATATATTAAATATTAAAATATGACATCTGGATCGTTTGCAAAATATGAAAAAGTATATGTATCATTAAAAACGAAGCCTGGATCGCCATTCTAATAAACTGTCAAACTTTATAATTTAAATGAAAAATCATATTTTTCCAGATGTGTATGAACTGCCAAATATTAAAAACGTATAATAGGTATTATTAAAAATTGAGTGATGGATCATGAATAGCCCTGATTTCCCCATTGCACACATTGCAAATCATCAAGGTTACTCTTTAACATACATGGATAGTCTGAGCCACGCGCTGGGCACCAGCGTGGATAGTCTGAGCCATGAAACGAAGCACAAGGCGCTGGGGACCAGCGTATGTTGGCCATCCCTTGGAAGAGTGCATTGTGGGACATGTCTGGTGATGAGTAAAATAGATATAAATGCGATAGTAAAGAGAGATAAAGCATTATAGCTCTTAGTCTGTGACTGACTGATTATCTACATCACCCATCTACACATCTGGAGAACTTTGAGGTTATCGTCTGATTGCAACCTAAGGGTAGGATTCTTTTTTCTTTCACATTCTCCTTATCTTGTCTGATTTGATTATGGTTTACAATTTTTATAGAACATATAGAGGAGGAGGATTGAACATTCTAGATGAATTTCTGAGCAGATTTGTATTGTTTTAAGTTACCCTTGGCAGTAAACGTTTCAGTTAACCAACAGTATACTTTTCTTCTTTCTGAACTTTTTCTCATGCATGCATGATCTTTCGTGGCAAAGTGGCGAAGTCTGTGAAGGAATCCAAGCAAACATGACTTTTTATGACAGTGTTACACACATTACAATAAGTTCAATATGCTATATTCTACGAACTGTAATTTGGACATTAGAAAAATGGGCACAATATACGGTTTATATGAGGTATGTTATGTTATATAATGTTCCTTTACAGTTTTTAGTCTTTAGCATGTTCTTAGCAGATAGAATTTATAGGCCATGGGATCAAAGGGAAAACTGTGTTTGGATAAGGACTTTGGTTACGTATTTCGGCGAAGTAACTGATTTCTACATAGATTAATAGTAAATATTCATAAACGTTTATTTTAAGAGAAGAAATATGATTGGACAAAAATCATGCATTCATATTTGTCATTGCACGGTGCGTATGTTAATGAGCGTGTTTAGAACGTTGCGTGCCACATTGGATTGATTCACTTTATGGGCTCTTTTCCTTAGAACCGTTATTGCATTGGATTTTATGACGCGATCACATTTTTGTCTAAAATGTCTGCTGTTTATGAATTAAGTTAATGTCTGCATATTTTTAGTTTCTAGTGCAGTGGCAAAAATCAATACACTTGCGTCAGTTTGACAAGACTCATAATGACACATTATGTGCCATTATTCGTCGTCAAACAGAGCGCGCGTGCATTGATTTTGGCCAATGCACTCGAAGCTAAAAATATACAGACATTAACCTCTAAATTCTGTGAGGTATGTCAAATATAAAAGTTTCACATTTTGGATATTAAAAATGACATCTCAATTTCCTTCCCTGAATATTAATGACCAGTGGATGTACAATTGTACATCATACTACATTTACTTCAGCAAATAATAGCGCTGTTAATATCATTATATCGCCCGGTATACAGAGGACAGAGCAGAGAAGATTAATTTTTTATCTGGACGTGCAGAGCCATTGCTTTACTGTCCATGCAGTTGAAAAATTTAAGGTGTTATCATCCCCACCCCGATTTAGATTGAGCTATAATTTTCATGATGTAAACACAAAATACCTATCCTTTTTCACGAATATATAAGCCTTGGCTATGCAAGAGTGGTGGAAGGTCATCTGTCCAAGCATGATCCGATTTCAAACACACTTACATGGCCCCTGTCAATCAGTGTAGTCCTTAACATAAATCACCTGGGAGGCCATTAGATTGAAGGAAGAAGCGGTCAAAAAATTTTTTTTTCACAAGACCTTTCCCCTCATGCGTTCAATTAATATTTCATAATTATTCGAAACAAGAAAACGAAGATGAACAAAAGTCATGAAAGAATAGTTGTTGGCAGGACTGTGACCTAACCAGCTGTGTGTAGGTAAGGACCATAAGCCATAACTTGAGGCGTAGACGATTTTATTCATATACTGCGTTTTCAGAAAAAAATCAAAAAACAAATGGTACTCACCGACCTATATGAAATACAGGTAAACTGGTGCCGAAAATGGAATGAGATCATTAAAAAAAATAACACTCACAGTAGAAGCTCGAGCTTCAGCCTAAATCTGGGCGGTGGTAACAACCTGTACACATATCAACTGCAGTGGCAATAACAACTTTCAGATTAAAAGGAATCTGAAGTGCTTTGTCCTTTGCATACGAGCGGGATTTACTTAATTAGAATAGCGCATTATTTGCCTGGAGAGTCAATGTATAGTAGGTTTGTATATCACTGCTCATTGATACTCAGGGAAAGAAATTGAATGACATTTTATTTGTAAGAAAAGTAACAATATGTCCATTGGATCCTATGGCCTATTAGCAGTTTCTACCCTTTTTCACCAGCAATCTCTATAGGACCACAAAATGGCCGCCCGATAAGTTGGGGTTAAATGGCGAAATGGTTTATGCTCAGGTACAAAATATGATTGATTATTATATCAGGCTTTCTATTATGTATCTTGAAAAAACAATTGACTAACTCTTACCCTTATAGACCAATAAATAACATACACACAATAAAGACATATGAGATATAGAATTAAGGACAGTGTGAACCCAAGTTTTGGGTGTCTGTTTGGTAACTGGTGACAGACCCAAATATTAGATTCTTTTCTGTCTGTAATTAAATCATGTTAATTTAATCTATAAAATATGAGTGAGGAGAAAGGAAAATATGAAACTTGCATGTGTGTTGCGCAATAAGCATGACTTATCTGATGACCTAGTTCTAAATGGATACTAGACTAGTGTGTTGAAACATATTGAGAAAATTGTCAGAAGATGTTCCGAGACAATAAGGCGCGACAGTGTCTTATCATCTTCATTCTAAGAAGTGCATAAGAGGCTCTTTGTTTACATATAGGAAGCAAGATTGCCCACAACTTGTTGATGGACAATAGACTTTGTATAATTGCTAAGGTCAAACATATCAGGTGCAGGATGTGGAAGATTGTGGATCCTTTAACATGTTTCAGTGAAACGAAAAGATGATCGAAATGTTTGTCTGTCTTAGCATGTTTGTTGCATCATGGGAAAATTTTTGCTGTGACAAATTGTCTCTGATTCTGTTGCAAGGTATTTCTCTTTGCCAGTTGTCAAGAGGTTTCATCGGTGTAGACCTCTAAACAGAAGGTGACGAACTTCATAACATTTGATTTATAAAAATCAATGGTATTATAATTCTGAAAAATTGTCAGAACTGCTCAAAATTGGTTACCTTTGGAAAAACAAAGGTTAACATTAAAATTCCAGCAGGACATTGATTCTGTACAGTGACTTTCAACCTTTAATGCACTGAGTACTGTATGGACCAAAGTTATACCATCAAGCCTTGCAGTTATACTTCCAGTGTTTTCCAACAGTATACAAATTTATAATTAATCGGACGGCCCCTACCTAGACCAAAAGGACTTTTGCGATTCGCCGAAACTAGTTGAACTGTACCGAAAGAATTGGGTCGCCAAGATTTATATGTGGATTGATTCTACAAGAGACGGTGCCACACCCAACAAGAACTGTTGTATGATTTATGTGAGGTTGTGTGTTTAAGTTGAATTTTAAATAGGTAAGAAATATAGATAATTTTTGTGCATTGTTAATTGTATGATTGATCAGAATTCATTTATGTATATATTAAAATCATTGTTTTTGAATTACATCTTGGTCAAGTCAATCTTCTTACAAATAGTCATTGTGAATTTTGTTTTATGAACCACGGGAGGTTGTTTTTCTGACCTTGAGTACATCTCGTAACAAACTTTGCTAATATTTGACTATAATATGTAAAAGTATACATTTCTAGAAAGTAAATTTGACGATGAATCCGATAATGGCATTAGATAAATGGACTCAATACACTCTCTGCTTTGTACCAGTCAGACCAATTATCTTCATTTCAGTTTACTGAATTCAATCTCTGAAGGCTGACTTAGAGATTTAGAAATATATTTTTGTGTATTAAGTAAAAGTAGTCAACTAGAACAAAAGATAATCACCTAAAATGGTTAATGCAAAGTTTGAGATGTATCGGCTTTTTCGTTTTGATGTAGTAAACCTCTATGTATAGTACAATAGTACCATAGGGTACTGTGTAACAAAAATATGAAAGGCATCGACACCGGAAAAGTGTCACAGAATAATGCAGGCCTATATGTATATTATATCTATACACAAATGGGAAAATGTGTGTGGAAACTATCCATTTTTATTTAGAATAGTAAACTTCATTTAATTTAATATTGTTCGACATCCAAGACCAAAAAATCGGAAATGCAAGAATGGTTGAAAAGCCGGAATATCGCATTTCTCGCCAAGTATACGAAAAAAAAGAGCTCTACAGTGTCATCAAGCAAAATAAACCTCGAGCACAAAAATATCAAATTGACATTCTGGCTAAAAAATATGGCCATGAAATTGTAGTTTTGTCTCCGGTTCCCTACCACTGTGACTTGAACCCTGAAGAACTAGGGCCCTAACATGAAGGATTACGTTTGTAGGAACAATACACATTTCAGTAATGGCAGCGATTAAGAAATCATTTGATGAGGCAGTGGAACAAATTATAGCTTCTGACTAAACAAATGCAGTGCGAAACCTCCTTCCAGAGGAGGCTCCAGAATCGGTAAAGCAGGGGCGAAAGGAAGAGTTATATACTGCGAGTTAGCGGAAACAGACTTATTCATGCAGAACTCTTTATTGAAGTAGTAATATTGTTGTATAAGTGGCCAGGTTTACGAAATCCCTAGGCCTAGCTACAATACATTTGTGGAGAGTTATGTGAACCAGTTCAATGTGTTGGTTGATAACACGCAATTTTTAACTCTGCTTTCGCCCCTGCTTTTCCGATTCTGGAGCCGTCCCTGCCTCCTTCATGTGGAAACTCTTATTGGATAAAGAAAACATATGTGACATTGAAATTGAGTAAGTTTTGTTGAAATTAAGCAGGGATTCTGACAGCGAGAGCGAATCGGACGCAAGTGAAATTAATGAGGGATAAGTTGTTATTAAAAACATATCTTATGGCAGCAAAATGTTGAATACAGCATTTTTTGCAATAAAATCAATAAAATTATAGAACAATACGAAGACGCAACTTGCAAATATCTGCATAAAAAGCGCCTGATCTGATATAGACCCATATCCAGTTTGGCCTCTCGAGATGTTATTGATTCTGTGGATACAAAATTCCCCCTCTCCCGAATAGTGGACTGTGTCCGAAACAGTTTTGAAAATCTCACGGTCGCTTGGCTTTACATACTATGGTATGTACAAAAAACACGACTTATTAGAAAATTGAGGGCGCCTTTCAATATAATGCTTTTACGTGTTAAATTTTAATAAGTGTCTCAAATAACATGCTTATGCATTCAAATGGTGCAAACAGTCTAAAGATAAACATTTTAAATATTTTTGTTTTCCCTTCAACTTGTTGCAACTTTTAGGAAGAGTTCCATATGGACACCCCTTTAAAACTCTACACTAAACAAATTCTTTTTATTAACGACCTACACTAACAAAAACCCTGACCCTAAGCAGGGGTAGCGCTAGGTTTTAAAACAAGGGGTCCAGTGGACCCCTTAGCTACCTTGAATTCCAAAATTTGGGGGTCCGTACTAAATTTTGGGGGTCCAGAGTGGTGCGGTCCACTTTGAAACACTTGGATTACGCGCATAACATTGGATTTTGTCACTATGGGCCGGCATTTGCATTCCAGTGTTCAAAAAAAAAAAAAAAAAAAACTATATGGTATGTACAAAAAACACGACTTATTAGAAAATTGAGGGCGCCTTTCAATATAATGCTTTTACGTGTTAAATTTTAATAAGTGTCTCAAATAACATGCTTATGCATTCAAATGGTGCAAACAGTCTAAAGATAAACATTTTAAATATTTTTGTTTTCCCTTCAACTTGTTGCAACTTTTAGGAAGAGTTCCATATGGACACCCCTTTAAAACTCTACACTAAACAAATTCTTTTTATTAAACGACCTACACTAAAAAAAAACCTGACCATCAATAATTTTATAGTTTGATTAACTTGACAGACATGGAGTTTTTCTGTATTGAAGCATGAAGAGCCTTGTTCATAAAACAATTTCATTACAATTGAAAATGATGAACCGTGCTAAAAATTAATTAATGGTTTGTGCTGAATAAGGCAAAATATTTACAAAAACCGATAGTTTTTGTGTAAATAACATGATAATACAGTGTGGGATAGATTGTATTTTTCAGCGTTTTACACAAATTTATATGGGAGCTGTACAAGGTCTTTTCATGGGTTTGAGTTGGGGTCAAATATTCCAGGCCCAGTTGGGCGAACTGCCAAAAGTGCTCCCGGGTAAGTTACTATATCAATGCATATTAAGAAATATTGACAATTCTTGGCAGCTGACATCAGTTATGAGGGTCGACCATTGAGGTACTACAGTGATCATTACCTTGAGCAACACGAAGGTTAGTGAATTGAAAATCAAACACTGCGATACCACTATTATACCATATTCAGTTTTGAGTAACAAGTCACCTACACAAGCATTTTTTGATTGGAAACATGGTATTTATCTCTCAATCTTGGCTATTTTGGATGTTTAATAATTCTGCCATTGCGCGTGGCATACATTGTGCCCAGCACCAAAATGTTTCTTGTCGTTATAGTGATGGGGGGGAAAATTGTATCTTTGTGGGGATAATGGTCCGTTCAGTACTATGCTTATGGGGACGGAGTTAGCTGTGGGGACAAGGCCATGTCCCACCAATGTAAAATTGCTTAAAATGGCCTATTGGCGGTATACTTGTGAGACCCATAACCTAGAAGATGTTCTCCACAACGTATACATAAATGGCATTAAGGATTGTGTGTCATAGCAATTGCCGAGGGGTACATTTTATGAGACGCCCTGTATTTACTGTTTAGTATGTTCTCCATCTAATGCAATAGTAGGCAATACATGTGCCATCAGAGATGTCCGGTACAATTTTAAGAAGCCTTGTGAGCTGCTACTTTGCACCAGAATGATAGCAGTTATCATCTAGCTATTTAATGTCTTATAAGCTATGCCAGCATTACACGCCCCATCATCATCAACAAATTTCTTGAATGCAACAAGAGAATTTGCCCTCCGATAATCAGTGCTCCAAGAACATCCCAAATCACGTTCTTGTCCCGTCCCAACTTCAATTCAACCAATCTTGATGCCTCCACGTGGTGTTCTGACACTTTGCGTGACGATAACTCTATAAGATTATAAACAAATGTGAAGGTATAATAGTGGCCACTAACTCATACGAGCATTCCTTTATGTTAGAAAGTTGCCTTACTAAAATTATTCGCCGATGATCGCTGGTGCTACATTGTGGGATCCTCAATACATGTTGAATGCTCAATGTTGGTGTTTTGGAAGTTGTTTCGTATTGTGGAAGAATTTTTCCTCATTGATCATCTGGGCGATCTTGTCACAATAAGTTTCACATTGAAAAAAAAAACAGGGTCATCATCTGGCGATAGCGTTCACATTAAGATTTCATTGAAAAACAAACGGCGTCCGAAGGGGCCTTGCTATTCCGTAGGAAACCTATCCAAAGAGAATCTGGGTTCAAGCCATTGCTGGCATTTCTTAGTAGAAGGACCCATAGGGGAAATAGTTAATATAGTTTGGCAATCTGTTCCCACAGTTGTGCAATCTGTTCCCACCAGTTTGCAATCTGTTCCCACGATTTGCAATATGTTCCAC
>JAMKCH010051535.1:0-12045 GCA_023653785.1 Ophioderma brevispina
TGTACATTAATTAATTCTATAACGAAACAACAAAAACAAATACACACCGGAAACGCCGGGAACATGCCATAATATGCAATTACTTTCAAATTTACGTGTTCGGATTATAGAGTGTTCAAATATTTACAGTAAATGTTTTGCCTCGCCAATCATCGATTGCGGCAGAGGGATTATGATCAAAGGGTGGCTGTTGAATCCCTTCCTTTGATAAAAACATTAAAAATCGGAATTGTGGAAGTCGATGTGCTTCTTCTATCTCTTTCTTCCAAGGTTAGAGGCTCTACTGTGTGGTCAAGTAACGTGACCCTAGATTCACCATTTATTTCGAAAGGAAGCGAAGGTGAACAAAACTCATGGGCGTACAGTTGTTTGGTAAACTGCGACCCAACATCATTGAGGTGAGAACCAACCCCCGTAACTTGCCGTGTGTAAACAATTCTATTCAATTTCCCCGCGGTTTTAGCAGAAATTCGAAAAAATCATTACTTCTATGAAATACAGGTAAACTGATGCCGAACAAACTTTTAAAATGAATAGAAAAAGAGGCCATACATACATGAATTAAGTGTAGTTATAGGTCTTGGTTCTGTACAAGATTGTTCGTCACAGGGGGGGCTTGTCAAGCAACATTTTATCATGATTTTTGTTAATCTTCGTTCCCTTCTTGAATAATTGATTTGACATATACGGTCAAAGTTATTGAACTCACAGAAGAAGCTCCAGTTTTATTTTATTCGTGCGTGAGGCTACAGCTCAATCTGAATCGAGGATGAAACTGAAGGGTTTTAATCTAACGTCAGGACAATAACAATGACTCTGCAGTTACAGAGAATATGAAGTCCGTTTGTCCTATTCATAACGGACGGATTTAAAGCAATATATGCACATTTTTGAAGAGCGCCCCCAATTTCCAAAATTTGATATTTTTGCACAGTTACGTTGGTAATTGTCTAGGAACTTACCTGGAACGAGATGCTTACAAACAGCGTAATTTATCACAAAATAAGCGAATTTTGTAATTAGAATGGGGTTCCCAGATTGGATTGGACTAACGGCAGAAGCTGGAAAATGCTACGTTTATGTCCGTCATGATTGAAATAGTGCCACTCCAGAAAAAGAACCTCTAACGTGGCTTTCCTGAATATTAAAACAACTAATGGATGAGCGTAGGACACGTACATGGCGCTATTTCCCGGCGATTCATATTTTGGAGGACGTTTCCAGCAGCGTTGTATTATTATCGGGATCCCCGATAATAATTTCTAGTACAAAATTCCTTCGTTTGGGACTGAAATAGACATTTTCGATTAACTATTCACAGGTATGTTTTTACTAGCACACGTTCCCAATGCAATCGTGTAAAATCTCAAATTTTAAAAAAATTGGGGGCGCGTCTTTTAAAAAAATGTGCTAATATTGCTTTAAAATGATCATAGCGCCATTATTTGCTGGAGTCATAGAACGTGGTGTACATCCTTTGGTCGCTGATATTCAGGGGAAAAACGCAATGACATTTAATTCATTGCAAGAAAATGTGCTCATACTAAGCGTGAGAACACGCGTAGAACTGATTTTATAATTTTAGAGAATCATTTAGGAAAAAATCTGTACTTCCCAGGGAGTTTCGGACTTATAAAGCATAATCAGGTAGAACCTTCATGTGAAAGTTGAGTATGGACACAAAGTTTTTTGCTGAAAATGATAGATTAGGGTGGGTAGAATAAGAATTCTGCCGGGTGCCACCTGGGCATACGTGAGCATTTGAGAAAATCCAAGATGCGTCGCCATTAATGATACTTATCTATTCAACCCTATATTATCAAACTATTGGAGTTACTGCTTACTATAGGATCCAATGAACAAGGTGTATGGGCACTGTAACATTAAGTAATACTTCAAATTCAAATGGAAGCCAAGCAAAATTTGAAAAATACGCCTTATAAGGCGATATTCCCAGTTTCAAGAGCAAAGTTTGCCCTCGGAGGAAGGAAAGCTTCCGACCGGAAAATGTGGCACGGCAAAAAACATTCTTGCCGACCACGCACTTTCACATTTTAATAAAAAAACCTCACACGGAACATTATAAGCCGCACGGGAGAAGAAAATTTTAAGAGCCAATAACAGTATTGATCGTCAATATCGTCTTATGTCTGGGTTCACTCTTTGCCAGTCGGGGCTGTATTTGGTCTACCGCACATTTATCTTCATTTGTAAACAGTTTATTATCGCCCCACCTTAAAATTTAAGAGCCATCGATAATGGGTTGTCAGAGGACTGACAATAGAGTATTGAGTAACCAATTACGGGATTACATGCGTGAGAAGTTAAATTCAGTACATCACACGGAGGATAAGGTCAGTTGTGTATTGTAGATAACAAGGACTCGACAGGACGGAAACATTTTTTTATTACACCCACGAGCAGTGAATGTTCCTCCGACGCAATATCTTCATCGTGAAACTGGGAGCCCACTAACAAGTCATATACCGGCGATAAAAATAGACGAGAAGTACTTGCGTTAGTGCTAGACACAATTAAATGTAGTTCTGATACTTAGAAAATTGTTGTAACATGAAGTCAATCAATATGGCAGCCCCAAAACGGTAACATCTTCAAAAAATACTTGGCACAAATTTATACAGTATTACAGCCTTCAAATCGAAAATCAAGGTGTAATGAATTAGAAATGACTTTGATCCTAACCCATGTACAACATAACATTTCAATTGGTTTCAATGCGCCAAAAATCGGAAATAAAGCTAATATGTGGCAAACGTTGTCAAATTTCCATAGGAATTACATTTTTTCACATATTTTGCACTCAATTGATAATTTGAATGACCCATTTTTATTATCCGGATTACTGGTATCACTTGTTATGATCATATGTACATTTCTAATGTTTCATTGACACAATAATTTTATACATGAAGGTAATATTTGACATTTGGTCAAGAATTTTTTGAAGATATTCACGTTTTATGGCTGCCATATTGATTGACGTCATGTACAAACTTAAAAAGTATCAGAAATACATTTATTGTGTCTAACAAATGATCTAAGTACTCATTTTATTTTTTTATCGCAGGTATTTGCTGTTTATATGGCATATTTTTAAAATTATTAGATTTGCTTCCATTTGAATTTGGAGTATGACCTAATGTTCCACGTGCCATGCATTGGTTCATTGGGTCCTATATATATCTAGTAACTCCATAGTTTGATAATATATGTTGAAGAGAAAATTATCATTTACTGCGCCGCCATCTGGATTCTCAAATGCTCAATGATGCCCAGGTGGAACCCGCAGATTTCTTATCTACACCACCATTACTTCATTGTTTTTTTTTCAACAAAAAAATTGTGTCCATACTCAATTTTACGGTCAGGCAGGCCATAAGTTTTTTTTTTTTGGGACCAAGGCTACCTGACGACTATGAGATCCTGCCCTCTAGTCACGATTCACTTGTCAGACAGGGTTGCTTGAAATCGGGTGCGACAGTTCGCTACACATTGAAATATTTCCTAAAATTATGCAAGCAAACCTAAATTTCATTTCACCTAGGGTTGTCACCAAAAAACACAACTGTAACTCTAAGAACAAATGGGACATATATATTGCGAAGACACCCTCTAGAATTCAAAAAATGGTTAAGTGCAGCAATTTCGATTTTTTGTCATTGCAATGGAATCAAACCCGGGAGGGTATTCTGCAAGACGACAATTCATTAACGACAGCAGTTTTGCAGAAATAAGACTAGAATCGCACAGCCGTCGCTAGGTGTGAGGAGAGTTAAAGAATTCTATCATGATCCAAAAGAAAACAAAGCCTTTTTTTTTTCGAAATGATTTGCTTTGAATTACCCAAGTAGAGGGCACTAAAGCCCATCAAATACAGACTCAGAACGATGGCAGCCAAGCTTCTTTCACCCAGACAAATCAAAATAGATACAACAATCGCGCAAACGACAGCCGATTTAGCGCTTTTTATATGGTGGGATTTTGAAATATATGAAAATCATATTTTGTCAAGATTCGCTTTTACGACTTAATTTGGGGACCTTGCCGTCCACCGGCCAAATATGCAAAGAAGTTGTTTCAACCTGTGTGAAAGCAGATATAGTCCGGGGAGCCTTAGTCCGGGGCTCCATAACGATAACGGAATAAAGCCGTGAAACTATGTTGCGTAGAGTCAACTGACCTCGATTGCCCTATTTTTCACCATTGTTTCCGGACTAAGAGTACGCCGAACATGTGTTTACTTCTACACCGGTCGTGTTATAATATACTGTCACTGATAGCCATCTATTCAACAATGCTTAACTGAGCAGCCACTTAATTTGATCTGCAGTGTTCGGAGAATCCGACGTCAACGTGATTGTTTTGCTTTGCTGGGTACATTGATAACATATGGTTTTACATATAAAATGCTCACCTATGATGTAATCTGTAAGTTTCATTGGTATACTGCCTTTCTCTTCATATCTTTCTTATTCTGATCCAGAAAGCCTTTGGATATAAGATGGCGTGCAAATGCCCGTATATTTTCTTCGCAATACTCGCAATGTCGTCTCAAATCAACTTAACGCAAGGTCAGCATTTCTCCACTTTCGTATCTCTTTATAGTAAATGGGGAAATTGGCCATGTCCAAAATTAAAAGCCATGAAGATTTGACGTTCTAATGTATGGCAGCTCATTGTATTTGATATCGCACTATTTTGATCATCAAATGATCGTCACCATTGTACAGCCGGTAACAATTGTGATGGCCAACCCCGGAAATGACATCTGCAGAGTCCAAGGTCACCGAACTACCACTGAATCGATGGCGGGAAAAGTACAAGATCTTGACTTCTACTTTCTACTACCGAATGAAACCGATCATGCGCTTGGATTGATACATTTCATCGACATGCTTACACTCTTAATCGCTGCGTTAGCTTACCCAATATCAGACTACAGGCTACAGTTTCACTCATCACTCACCTCACCCAAAAGCTTTTTTTACCCCCTTTTTCCTCGATATTAACGTCATTGCTAATATAATAATTTCCGATTTGGAATTCAAGCCCTTCCCACAAAAATCTTGTATTTTTTTTCTCAATGCTTGCACAGATTGGGCCACTAGGCAAGCAATAATTGAAGCAGTTTGTCTAGAAGGGTTTTTAATTCTTCAATTCATAAATGTAATAGAGACATCGATTTTAAACATTAATCAAAAAGTATTGGCATCATAAAAGAGTGCTACATTCTTTATCGTGTGCACCGTTTTGCCATATTTTAATTATGGAAATTCCAGACATTTTTAATATTTAAAACCATGTCCGATAAATTACATAAGATTCAAAAATGAGCTGTTAAACATATCCGTAAAACTTTTTTTCGAGATCCTATAATAATTTGTTCCAGATTTGGATTATTAATTAATATACATGTGTATGAAACTTGATTCAGTGTATTCACGTTGTAATATTAAACTGTTCATTCCACATATTTATTTTAAATAGTATATTTCCAACATAAAGACTCATAGCGCCATACTATTAATAATGAATGACTAATCGGAAAAAATCGTACTATCTTTGCATCCAAAGGTGGGTTTTATATTGGGCGCATGCCTATGGAATTTAATGTGACTTGGACTGAGATTCAGTAATGAAAACGCATTATTGCTATAGGCTTACGGATAAGAGTTCTCTGTGTCAAAGACAGTGCCCAACCCAGATTTGGCAATTCTATAGGCAATGAAATACATAGCCTACCAGTGAGCTAACGGTAATGGCGACGGAGCTTCCGTGACACACTTGTTCTGACACACATCAATTCGGAAACCCTTCACGGAATAAAGCACATGTTTATTCCGAATCCATATTTGTGTCAGAAAAAAAGTGTGTCAAATAGATCAGGTTACGGAAACTCCCTTGTGGCAATGCACATCAGCGTAATTTGTGCACTTCATAATTTCATATATATTTGTGCTTCTGTCTTCTGCAGGTGATTTTCCATCTAAAACCTATATCTGGACACCGACAACATACTATGTGCTTTTCCTAGTGTAACCAGTTTCCGAGGTATAACCCCTTTTTTATGAGCAGCATAATCTCATCGAATCCAGAAAAACTGTCTGGCAGGTGGCTGTGAAGAATTTCCAAAATGGCTTCGACATTTTGAACATTAAATGACGTTGGTCCTTTCGTTTGCACGACTCAAAATAAAACAAATATGAGTATATATTTTAGAATAAGGAAAATATATTTCATCGGTTTTCAAAATAAAAGTTTCACTTTAAGAATTTAGGGGACACATTCCACCTACCCCCTGTAACACAAGTTGTTGCCAAATTATTCTTTTTGACTAGGATAGGCCGATTATTTGAGGTTATTATGTGTGGACAGTCCAAAGTCTTGAGTAATCAGAGAGAAGCAAGACAAAATAGCCGTGTTCAGTACAAAGGAAAGAGCCACATGAGCAATAGGCTCATTTGCTTAGGTTTCAGAATCCTCGGGTTGGCTTTTTAACGAATTCCGGATAATGGTCAGTTTGATTAGTTACGACGACAGTTTAAATCGGCCCATCTTTATTTTCCATCGTTTTACTCTGGGGTGGCGAGTGCACATGACACTCTGTTAATGCCTTTCCCGGTGTTATGAAATACAAAATCCGTGTGACTGAGTATCCCACAGCTATTGTTTTGCATTCTTACGCATCACTTGTTTCCTCACTGTACCCAAAGATTAGTCGCAAAATCACTGTTTGATTCCGTACATGTTTATATGGTACCTAGGACATCCCGGCGTTCAATCATATTGTAGTAAGGCAAATTCAGCCTTTCGTGACCAGGAGAGCGAAGAAGGTTTGAGGGTGGATTTTTTTGGTACTTAGTGTATTTAGAACAAATGGCCCTATACCCTCCCAAAAGTGTGGACTAACTCCTCCCGAGGACGCGCATCCAAATCCGCTGGCGCCATCTTGAATTTGGAAAGTTAACATAACTTCTGAACATATCAACCTGGATACATGATTGAGGGGTAATTTCTGACTGATTTCATGATCGGAATCCATTTCAGAGGTATTTTTTTCATTTGAGGTCTCTTCAACCTGAAATTCAAGCATGGCCGCCAGCTACCATATTACATAGATTTACAGGTTTTGTATCTTTAGAACCCAACAACCTAGAAACACAATTAAAGTGTTGTTCTTGGGTAATTCCATGGCCAGAAATTTATTCCTGGGTTTCTTTTCCCCAACAAAATGGCGGAACGGGCATATAGAAAATTCGAAAAATCCCTAGCTTTTGAAAGAAATAACATAAAATTATGAGTGCGGGTCAGTTTTTACTATTTTTAACTGGGAAGAACCCACATAAATGAGGTTTTTTTTTTCCATTGTGCTGAGTGTCATCTTTCACACTCTAAAATCCACGATGTCTGCCAGATTTACAGTATTTACTGTTGGTACCATCCTGAATTTTAATGCCAATCATGATTTTGAATCCCGGATACGTTATTGATAAATTCTGTCACTGAGCAACACGGACCCACTGCTGGCCCTTACAATAAACCTTTTTAGATTTTTTCACTTTCGTATTTGGCTTAACCCACGTACTGTTTTCACCTTAGAACAATTAATGGAACGTATGGTCAATGAAGTAAGTTTCTTAGCAGGTGTTTGACCCTTAACATTCATCCCGAACATTCCGTCATTGAATTAAGTTTTAAATTAATTAAAGAATTATAAAAAAAAAAACGCTCAATTTAAAAAAAAAAAAAAAAAAATATAATATAACAAACAAAAAAAAATAATTGTGGAATTGTAAAGCATTAAGAAAAAAATAAATGTAGTTAATAGTGATAATATTTATTATACATCCTTTTCTTTCTATTTTGATGGCAGATTCAAGGGTTTCTACCAATCGCCTGTGACTACCAAAGATTTCAAAATAAAAAAAGGGCATTATCCTAACCTGCAAGTTTGTGTGGTTCATCAGTACTGGTACCCTCCATCTATCCATAATGACTCTAACATTTGCCAGCTATCAGAATCGATCTTTTCAATATTTCTGAAGAGTCAAACTGTAAGAGAAGTAATTCTCCACCTGATTATTCTCCAAAGTGCATGTTTCAATGCTGAAACCCGGTTGGTAAGAAGACTCAAAGAAGACTGTGTTGCAAAGTGGCAATCATCTTAAACAAAACGCTAGATTGAGAGATCTGGATAGGTTTGGCTTGGTTTTATATAAGAGTTTGAACTGGAATCAGTGTACCAAAGTCTATTCTGCACAACGAATGTTACTTGATCATTTCAAGTAAAGTAAAACTTCAGCCAAGCTGAAAAGAGGTAGACTAACACGCAGTGAATCTGCGTCGACGTCGGCACTCCATTAATGGACCCTGTTGACGACCCTCCACTCAGACCCTAAACGCCTCTTTTCTAGTTTAGGCTCCATACATGACAAGAACCTATGCTTGTGGTGCATGCGTCCAGAAGATACAATTAGCTGACACTTAGGCTGAAACCGTCCTTTATGAAGAGTGTCTATTATCTCCTTGTTTTAGTGAGCCGGTGCAGTGTCATGCTTAGGTTAATGCTGCATGTTGTCCGCCGGCCAGTAACGTACTGCGTCAGAAGAGGAGCAAGTGAAGGAATTTTTGGAGTAAATCAACCTTGCTTTTTCCAGGTTCTCGTCCATGTAGAAGCTTGACGAGCAGCTCAGATTATGTTCTCCTCCTCCTCCAGCTCTGCAACGTATTGAGGCCAGGGACTGTTTCAGTAAGACATATGTGGTCCTCAGCGGCTGGCTCATTCTTGACTAGCTGCTCGTCACTGACACCGATAGAGCATAGAGCCGCTTCACGTACGTACCGCCAGTTGAGGTGTCGAATACGAGTTCATAGTTCGATTTGAGCGAGGTGGAACCCAATTGCACTTCCGAACTCTCGGATCAGTATATCATTGATAAAGCTTGATTTCGTACAGGAATGGCTTTGTATCTTAGCATGCCTTGTAGGGTTCTAATTTCATGCTCCTCAAATATAACATCTCGAACTTGGTCGAAGAACATCTGCTGTGCCTCGCTTAGTTGGACATTTTGAATTGTTTTCATCATTCATTTGGAGCATATTTTTGCCAACCTGACATGGTACCGTACTCAGCTGCAAATTGGTCAGGGTGGTATCATTGCTTGAGACTGCATTCTCATTTCCTGGATCCTTATGTAACACAGTATGCGTTTGAATCTTCTCCCAGCATTTCTGTACTGAGAGACCCACCTGCGAACGACCATGAGGTTTTTGTATCTCTGGAACGCTGCACTACCTGCACAGGTTTCTTGTTTTATGTATGGAGTCTACACTATAAAGGAGGCGTTTCGGGGACCTGAGTTGGAGGGTCGTCACAGGGTCCCATTAATGAGTCTCAGACTCGACGCAGTTCCACTGCTTGTAGATTCCTCTTTCTTTTACTTGAAATGATCAAGTAACATTCGTTGTGCATATATATATAGACCTTTGCACCCCTGATTCCAGTTCACACTCTCAACCAAGCCAAACCTATCCAGATCTCTCCATCTTGCTGCTTTTGTTTGGAGATTTTGCCACTTTGCACACAAATATCACAATTGAGTCTTCTTGTACCAACCGGTTTCCGCATTGTAACATTCACTTTGGAGAAATTCCGTGGGATTACTTCTCTTACAGTTTGACTCTTCAGAAATATTTGAAACAGATCGATTCTGATAGCTGCAATGTTGAGTCATTTATGGTATAGTGTAGGGTACCAGTACCGATGAACACAAACTTGCTGTTATGATAAAGCCCTTTGATTTTTAAATCTTGAGGTAGGGTTCACAGGCGATTGCTAAAAACCCCTTGAATCGCAATCAAAATAGAAGAAAAGAATGTATCATCCCTATTTATCACTAATTAGGCTACATTGATTTTTTTTTTTCTTATTTTTTGCTCTACAATTCAGTTTGTTTTAATTATTATAATTCTTTAATAATTAACTCATTAAATGCTGAATGTTCGGGACTGAATGTTAAGTGTCACACAGCTGCTAAGAAACTTACTTCATGACCAATGTTCCATTAATTTGGTTTAAGGTGAAAATATGTAGTTGATTCAAGCCAATGGAAAGTGAAAACTCTAAGCCTGTTTAATAAGCCCTTTCGCAAGTTCAGATTCAAGTGGTTTCTTCCCCATTAAAAAGTAAAACGACCCCGCACTCATATTTATGTTATTCTTTCAAAAGCTATGGATTTTTCGAATTTTTCTATATGGCCGTTCCGCCATTGGCGCCATCTTGGATTTTTCTAACAAGATGAACTTTGATTGGTAAAGAAATCCAGGAATAAAGTTTCTGGCCTGGGAAATTACCGAGAACAACCTTCATTGTGTCTAGGTTGATTTGGTCTAAAGATACAAAACTGAAAATATTGGAATATGGTAGCTGGCGGCCTCTTGAATTTCAGTTGAAGATGAACTCTCAATTAAAAAATAACCTCTGGAATGCATGCTGATCCTGAAATTATTCAGACATGACCCCTCATCATGTCTCCAGGTTGATATGTTCAGAATTAAGTACTTTCCATATTCAAGATGGGCCGCCAGCGGCCATGTTGCATTTTTGCGGTCCTCTGGAGTTCGCCCACACTTTTGGAGGGGTATAGGAGCTCTTTTTTTTCTAATACCCTAAGTACCAAATTCAACCCTCCGAACCTTCCTTCTCTCACAATTGTCACGAAATGGCTTGAATTTGACCTTACTATTGGTATAACGAATAATTTGCAATGTATACCGTTTGCACAAGAAACACTTGCCCATTTGTAATTTGTATAGGACCGTATTCAATATGACGCAGCCAACCAGACATGTGGGTGCCAAGATTCCAGGACTACAATATCATTAAGCTGTCAATCGATCCATGTTTACGATTGCACAGGTCATTGCCGGTGAAATGTATTGTAGTACTGGAATGCGTCAAATGTGTCCGCCAACATGGCTGGCTATTGAATACGGTCTATATGTAAATAACCGCTCTGGTGCTATCACTAGGAAACGATGGAACCTTTCGGACCTAACACCTAATATATATCTACCGCTCCTCTACCAACCCGACTTGTTAGCTTAATTGGCGAGAGCACTGTGCTAGTAATGCTGAGGTTTGCCGATTCGAGTCCGGCCAAGCGCACAGGTTTTTTTTTTTTCAACACTTGTGTTGCGCTGGTTACCCAAGGAAAGATTAATAATATTCTCAGTAAAGAATAATTTGTCTCTTCTGCCGCAAGCCGGATATAAATGAATGTAATCGGACAAACAAAATGCATTGAAAATGTTGCTGGTTACATACAAACTTAGACTACAGCGATGAGAAACTTTTATCAAGTATTCAATTTTCAACATGTTGCTGTAGGGGTCAGCTTGCTATCAATCAGCGAATTAGCATGTAAACTGTTACGTGAGGGAATATCGTAGAAACTTTTAATATCATTCTAGAGAAGCTTTACGAATTTCGTTTATAGGTTTTGGTTTATTGTTCTTGTTTGTTGCGTTGGCTTATTTGCAACAAAACAACAGTTAATTTCTGATGCAGTTGAATAAGTTCAACATTACTTTGTATAGCACCTATGTTTGTTCAGCTACGTTGCTATAAGGATAGGGTCTGTGAAATTCTAGCGCTTAACACGCAATTAATGTTAAATAAAATAGAAATACACTCTGGTATGGGTGGCCAAAGTGGGTCTCATAGGTACCTCGAAACTCACAGGTCCAAAACAACGAAAACCAATCATTTTTTTTGTATTTTTTTTTTTTTAATTTCTTTGAATTGTGAAAACAGAGCTACTTTCAACATATATTTTTTGGTTTTAGATAGTGTGTTAATAATTCAAAAGTCATGACATTTTCTCTCCAACAGCCATGATTGCTTCTGTTAAAATCGTCGGCTTTTTGGAAGAAATACTCCATATCTTGAGTTTTGGATAGTTACACAATACCCGCAATCACAATACTGTGTAGAAATACTATGCTTTCATACCTAACAAAGAA
>JAMKCH010051536.1:0-11595 GCA_023653785.1 Ophioderma brevispina
CAAAACATTACTGTTATAATATCTATAAGTCTTAACTTGCTTTACCTTGGACGTAGAGCCCTCCCTCGCCAGCCCACTAGAAAATTTCTCGTTGGTTAGGTGAGAAGTTTCTGAGGGCGAGTATAGGTCGGGTTGCCGGACATCAAGGACGTCGGGTTGCCAGGCATGATAGGATGTGGATTTTAGGGATTTTTGATAGGGATTCAAGACTGGAGGCTTGCATATCCTTCCAGAAGTATGCAAATTGTTAAGTAGTGCATCTACGTCAAGGTAAGAAAGTTAATACTTATAGATTTAAAACAGTAAATGTTTTGAAATATCTTTGCGAGAATGATTCTCGGATTCTCCGCCGAAATTCTCTAGCCCGGCCTATTTCATTGAAGTGTCTCACATCCAATCATATGGCTATATATTTGTGTTTGAAATGACTTTTAGTAACTTTCTTGGTGTAGGTGCTGATTGGAATTCTCATTTGGGCAATCTGTTTTCCATAGTGATGGAATGAAGACATGGACCAATGTGGATATCTGACTCAGATTCAGGTAAGAAAGAAACACTCGTAATTGATCACTGTCAATCATGTGCCTAAAATATTATGAAAATTTGTACACCTTTTTCATTTTATCCACGGATTTATTTTTGCGGTTTTAGTCCATTTTCGACCAATAAGCATTCTCCCAAGCTAGTTTCTTTTGTTTATGGTTTCGTTTGTTTTTGCGACAAAGGTCCTGATGATGAAAAAGTTAGTTGCGATTATAAGAAATTCCAAGATCTTATCTCATTCTTATTTACTGCGGTGCTCTGCCCTCCACTTGGATTATGGGTCTGGCTTCTGACACTGCTGTATGTGGTACGTACTGGTGTAGTACCCAAAACATCTGTGCTGAGATTAACTGGGAGTCAATACAATGCGGACATCCAGAGTTGCACATTTCCCAGATTTCATGCATTGAGTTCTTGAAAATCTGAGCAAATGATGATGAGACAGTAGTGGTGATAGTGGTGCCAAAATATAAATGACTTGTGGATTAGAATGAGGGTTACTTGTAAATATCGTTTTTTTTTTTTTAAAGGTTTTTTGTTTTTAATTTTTTTTTTTTAAAAGGGGGGGGGGTTTTTTTTTTTTGTTTACAGGATCTTATATGTCAACAATAAGTAGTCACATTAAAAGCGAAGACAAGGCGTTGCCAGTTATTTTTTGTTTCATCTCAGTTGCTTGTTTCAATCCAGGGGACTGCAGAACACAAAATCGAGTTCGTGTCACTTTCTGTTGAGTGAACGGTGGAAAAAAATAAGAAACATTAAGTTATTCACATTATGACAGAATATGAAATTCTTTATAATGGATTAACTTCATAAACTATAAAAAGATACAAACATACGAATGGTGACGTTCCTGTTTAAGCTACGGTGAATAAATTTGCCATTACCGCTGCTTGTTAAAAGAGAACCATGAACGCACAGCAACCTGGAGGAGAGAGTTATTTTGGTCTTATGAAAAGAAGATCTTGATCTTGAACTGATTATGTTGACTATTAAAAATTGTGCCGATAAAACTAGACCTTACTTTGTTTACTTTAATCTGTTTTTGTTTCTTTTGTCAAGTTGCAATCTGTGGAGTCAAGGACAGAATGGCACTCGCAAAAACAAACTCTTGCCATGCATAAAGTATGCACTAAATTGATTATATATCTGATTGACAAAAGCAAATAAGATGAAAACAAACACCATTGAAAGCCGTCTTGTTCTTTAATCTTATGCCAAGTAAGAATGAATTTGTGAAAAATTCCATAATTAACCTATTTTTTTCTGATTGTTACCACTTTTTTGAGAAGGGTGGATACTTGGAAACTTGGAAGTACAGTACTGACCCGAGTATAGTCCATTGCTCGATATAATCCCACCACCTAAGTTTTAGGAAAATTTCAGAAAAAATTATAAAGATCATTTATGAATCCCATGCACAAAAATGGCCATACATGACTGCAAAATTCAGAAACCTATCTTCTTCAAAACAACAATACCTTTTAGCCTTGAATTCCAATGATATGCATTTTCCAATACATTGAATACGAAATTCCAATATTAATCTATAATCCTATCTTCAGGAGAAATGTTTCTAATGACGTGTTGAACCATTAAAGTTTGTGAAAAACATACATTACGGAGTATAGAACACAAGCAGAAGACCATGTTTGCTGGGGGGTCAACACTCTCAAGGCTTTCTACTTCACTCAGAGTGAATTTTCACAATATTTTTTTCACGCTTTTTCCATATTTCAGTATAAAAATAATAACATGTCCATAAAAATTATTCAGTTTCATAAATTCAGTCATAAAAAAACATAGTTTTTTGGTGGATTGTTTTCTGAAAACGAAAAGAATAAATTTGAACAAGGCCGTGTGTAGGGTCAGAGGGGCATTGGCAGCAAACCAATTGGCCGCAGCCCCAAAACATGATGGCAAATTGGTTTTCAGTTTTCGCGACTATTTTTGTCGTTTTTTAGCCGTTTTTTTGCTAAAAAAAATCACTAAGTTACATTATAGTCATGGTGAGTTATATGACCAAAGATGAAATCTACTTCAGAATGAGGGTGGAAACTACTTACGATCGAAAAAAACAGCATTTAAACTTTCTGAGTCTTCAAAATTGGAAGTCATGAAGTGGCTGTTACAGTGTATGTGGCGAGTAGGCAAGACATTTTCAACTCCGGTTTCGGGCAAGATGCGGGCATTATCCCACCCCCACATTTAAGTATTTTCAGCTTAAAAAGGGTGGGAACTATACTCGGGTCATTACGGTTACTCTGATGCTTGCATGTTTGTTCCTTAGCCCCTGCTTGAACTTTAGGGACAAGCACTAGCTATTAAGCGCATTACATGTCAAAAAGAAACAACTGAGTTGATTCAATGGCTGTACCTTGATTTCATTTCTGTGATAAGTTCACAGCCAAGCACACTCCAAACCTATCATAAGCAACAAGTAATTCCAGTCTGAAAAGCGGCAAAATAGGTCATGTTTGTCAACAGCTGATTTTTATTTTGAACTTGGATGATGCAACCAGCTGCAGACTCCACAGTTTTACGCGTTGCGACTATATTTTCAAGTTTATTTTAAAATACTTCAAGAGCATGAGTATAACAAGGGCATAGGCCCACAAAAGTCTAGCCAAAACAGGTAACAAGCCTCAACTTTGTAGGAATTGAAACTGAGCAGAAATTACGTACATTGTAGACATCAAGTATTTCATGTAACTGAAAGTGATGATAGTATGGAATTTCACTGGTTGAAATTTTTATGTGCATATTGCTAGGTATGCCTCAGAACACGGTGCTGCGTTGGTGGCACAACTAGCCATAGTCAGGTGTGGGTGGAATATGGGTGTTGCTAATAATAATACTAATAATGGACATTATTACAAAGCGCCAGACTCCGGCCCAAATGTCGTCACTGCTCTAAAAACAAGCAAAAGCGACAAACAATGAACAAAGGAAGAAAAAACAAAATAAACAAGATAAATCAAACAAAACCACTACATCTGAATGCATGTTGAACAAATAGGTTGTCAATCGATGTCCTTAAAGGTCAAATTGTTTACAGTTCTTAATATTGAAGAGGGCGCTTATTCCAAAGTCTGGGTGCACAGATGGCAAAAGCACGATCACCAAATGAGTTATGAGATCTTGGCTCGTGTAGCAGTTGAAGATAGATGAGCGAAGACCTGTACGTGTGATTGTACTTAAGCAGGTTAGGTTCCACGATCTGGGAATATGGCGCTGTTAATATATTCTCCCCAATGCTTTGGCTGGGTTTCTTTATTTCTCCCCAGTTGTATGTATTTTGCAATTTTGTAGCCAACTTCTTGGTATAGATGGTGATTTGTTAGTCAAGAGTGTTGATTTTCAGACAAATAAAGCTAGCATAACAGCCAGACGCAAGGAGGTGTTCATGAAAAGCCTGACTGTGGAAGCAGCTAATTTGCTAGGAGGAGACTGCCTTGCAAAAATTGATTTACTCAACGGTGTAGACTGCGCTTATTTTACTTTTTGCCTAACATTGTAAAGAAAAACAAAATAACCAAATCACTTTTTTGCTCCCAAAGGAAGAGCTTACCGGGGCATATGCAGTGTTGATTGCTGTACAGGTATATTTCAGACTCTTTCTAGCTTTTGAGCAGTTCCAAAGAAGTGTTTGGGCCACGATGTCTGATGATTGCTGCAAGCCACACCAGGTGGTGTTATTTTTCGGGCCAGTGAGGATACGTTTTTACTTATGTATCATTTTTAAGCAATAGCACATTTTCAAAAAAGTATGGAAGCAATTTGCTCCCAATAATTATAGTTAGGACCTTGGAAGAGTAAACATACTTTATGTACAAAAAATATCAAACCTAAAATAATAGGTTTAAAATAAGGCTAAAGACATCAAGTGATGTTTAGCCAAGTGTGGTGTGTGTGTGGGCGGTGTTGCACACTTTAACAAAACAAATAATTTTATTTACATGAATATACAGATCGTAATCACTGATAATAGAGCCACAAAGGTCACTGAACGGTCAAACAGGGGGGATGCCAAGGGAATCAACCTCAGTGTGTTTCTTGTGTTTAACTGTGTTTAATGCCATAAGCCATTGTCTACTGAATAAAACCACTCCAGAGTGGTTTATTATAAATAATTTGTTTACCTGATAAGGGCATTGTTTGGGCTTAATACATTTGGGATGGGGATATAAATATGAAAGCTTTACAACCATGCAAAATTATGAAATTTTGACAAATCTAGAAGTAGCATATTTCCAAAATGTGGGCAGTGTCTCTTTGAGTTCGAATTTTCACCGAAATGCATGCATATTAGTTAAAGAGAACTTTTTTCAGAAACTTGAAATTTGCAAAGAAGTATTCTTCACAAGTACATTGGAATTGATGAGTGTAGGTAGAGAGGGTCTTTTGAATAAATGGAACTGAACAAAGTGGGGAAACACTTATTTCTACAAATTCAATGGACAAAATTTACTTAATACGGTGTGGTTGGTGTTATCCGGTATTCACCTAGCAGGTAGCAATTTGGCGAACGCGGAAAAGGAAAGGGGTGAGGAGGGAAAAGGGGGCCACATCGATTCCTGCGAGCGGCCACGGGAGGCAGAACTGCGGGGACAAGTGGAGCTAGAAAGGGATGGTAAGAAGAAAGGTCGAGGCGAAGGGAGGGGAGTGAAAGTCGTGGAAGAATGGGTGTGGCAAAGTAATGGTGGAAACATGGGGTTAAGATTTTTGTCCTACGATTTAAAATGCAGTGACAGATTGGATAGGTTCATACTTGGTATACATATGTATTGAAATAAGAGGCTTCTGTGAGGTACAGGTAGGTATTGAGGTCACCCCACGGTATTTAGGGTCCATTAGGGATCATTTGTGGAAGTTGTTATACTTAATTCTATTACCTCTGCTGCCCATTATTGAAAATGCCTGAATTCTGATGGTCCGTTTACGGCCCATTATTCTGCAATAATGGGTCGCCGAATGCATTTTCTCATTTTATATCACGCTGTTTCGGTAATAGAATAGAAATAAAGGGTTTGCAGTATTATTTGGGCTCATAAGGTATCCTCGGCCGGAAAAAAATTAAAATAATGGAATCGGCTGCGCCTCGTCCAATATTGTTTTTCCCGACCCTCGGACAATTATTTCGCTCATACAAGGTATGCATCACCCTTTATTTTTAAAGACACTAGCAGTGATTGCTAAATCAGAAAGCATCGAAAAAAAATCATCAAAAATCAGATTTTTGCATGTATTTAACAAGTACAGGTATCCTAAAATACCCTGCAAATGATAAGACAGAAGCAACCTAATAAGGACAGAATCGGGCTTTTAGTCATACTGTCCGTTCGGACACTTATACAACACGTAATTGAATGGAGAATGTATCTTGAACACTGCCGTTTCTTCCTTTTCTGTCAATTCTACAGTGGAAAAGGTAACTTTTGATAATTCTACAGACTATCCGTAACTCTGAAGCTATTCCTGCAAATTTCACCTATTTTCAAATCATGATGTGTCTTAAGTATAAAATTATGGCCTTTTTAAAGGGGCACTTCGTGAGCCACAACCCTCCCCCCCCCCCCGACTTACCTCAAAAGAACTGAGATTTTAATCGTCTGAACCGTTTAAGCCTAGTAAAGCCATGGCCCCTAATCTTACGTGCATATTTGTTTGTATGTATATGTAAGAAATTTGCAATTTTGTTATTTCTGTCCGTAAACGGAAAAATTACAGCTTAGTGGCCTATGGGACTGTGGTAAACAAGTAATTGCCCATAACACAAAACCACAAGATCGGAATCAATTCAAATAATGTGAATAAGCATTTATCAAGGATATCTAGTGAACAATGAATAAAATAGAAATTGCTGAAATCATGAAATGCACCTTTAAGTGCAGTGACAGATCAGGTTCATACTTGGTATGCTTATGCATTGAATCAAGGGGATGGGGTACAGATGTGGAGGGCAAAGGTCATTAGGCTAGTTGCTATGATATTGCAATGCAGTGATGAATCACATTCATATTTGGTATGCTTATGTATTGAAACAAGGAACTATGTGGGGGAAAGATGTGGTGGTCAAAGATCACTTAGGGGTTATATAGGATCATTGTTCCCCACTCCCAAAAATTTCCCAAATAACCAATTATAGGACAAAATTGTATGAATTAAATATTTTTCCCCCTCTGCAAGTTGTATCCCCCTCACAATTTCCTCCAGAAAAAAATTCTGGCACTGCAATTGCAGATCAAGCATTAAAACAACATGTTTATGTGGAAGAACAGAAGGGGAGGTCAAAGATCATTCATTTTCATTTAAGATCATTCTTTGTTTAGTACAGCTCACAATAATTACATGACATTCTTCTTTTAGGCCTTGGGATCAAAGAGAAAAAAAAATGCTCGGATAAGGACTTTGGTTACGCATATTGGCTAAGTAACCAATTTCTGCACAGATTAATAATATACAGTATAATCAGTCAATATCTATCTATGGTATATAGTCAATCTTAAATTAAAAATGTTTGTTCATATTACTGGACATTGTCTTGTCCCCAATATTTAGCAGATTCAATTGTTTTGTATGTATAGGGCTGTCTACGCTGACGTCATAAGTCATAGGGCGGCCATTTTGCGGTGGTGATTCCCATAGGCCGCCATGTAAACTGGCATAAAATGCACCGTATTTTTACCTGAACGATAGCAGGAGGCTGGAATGGTAGCTGCTAATTAGGAAATAACATGCACAATTTGGAATGCCTAATCGTTTCACTTACATGCCAGAAACAATCCAAAGAAATGGTCATAAAGGCTGCCAAATGGCCTCGAAGTTTGTTCGGGAGTTTTTCACCTCTAATGAAATAAGGTTCGGAGTTTCTAGAAAGTATGGGGAGTGTTGTGCATCACGAAGTGATACTGCGAAATGAGGGCCGATGAAAAAGGCTAAGCCCCGGCAAGTGACCTGGATGAGTAGACAGCCCTATTATTGACCTGTGGCCTAATTGTACTTGTTAATGAACTAAATTGAAGTGCCAGGATTTCATATCATGGAGAAAATGATACACTTAAATCGGACCAAATACCTCAAAGCTTTGTTTGTTTTTGGGAAATAAAGGTTACTTTAGAATTAAACATGATAAGTAAGAAGCAAACAGAATAGGAACAAACAATACTTCTTTATATGAGGCAATTTCTTAGTTTGTGTGATCTTGCATTTACAGCCCAATTGTTTAGTTTAGGTCTATTTTTCTCCTATAACATGGATTTTCATTCAACTTATACAAGGTCATTGCTTGGTGAAGGTTTTGAAAGAGATGAGACAATATCCACCTGGGTTCATTTAAGAGATATCGCTCAAATTTGGTGAACTTTTGCTTATATTGTTTTTCAGTGGATTTTTATACAATGTGCAAAGATTAATTGTGACCTTGTCTAAATCAGGTTATATTACCATTGATGGTTATAATTTTGTTACAGATTGTTTGATTGGTTGGTAGCTTCTGTTAATAGTACCACTTGTGCAGGCAAATGGTATTCCTTCGTTGGTATCTTGGACATTTATGGCTTTGAGAGTTTCAACTGTAACAGCCTTGAACAACTCTGCATAAATTATGCAAATGAGAAGCTCCAGCAGCACTTTGTAACTCATTTCCTGAGAGCAGAACAGGTATATTGTGTTTGTTTAGGGAAAAAATAAATAGTTTGTCTCAGCTTCTCACGTGCATTGCCTTTAAAATTAGATTTAGTGCATAGCTATATTTTTTCTATTCTTTTTTTTTTTTGAGGGGGGTTCCACCATGACCTTTTACTTTTTAAAGGAACTTTTATTTCAGCGATACTCAGTACTTTTTCTTAACACAAAGTATATCACAAAATTTGGAAACCAGCAGATACCTCAACCAAACCAGTCACCCAAATAGGCTAGTCTCCCAAAGAGGAGTTTGTATGCTTTTATACTGTGTGTTGTACATAGAAAGAAGAGTTTTACCCCATTTTTCTTATTACACGCCAGTGCAAGATTTTGCCAAATGGCAAATACATGCGGAATTTACCAGAAATTTTTGTAAATGGCTGTTTACCTATTGTTTTGAGCCAATATGTAATGTGTAGAGGGTTTGCTAATATCAAATTTGATTATTTTTAATCAAAACTTTAAAATGAAAATTAATGTGCAAGAATGAAATTTCATGTATTTCAAAAATATTCAGACAGCTATTTTCTAAAAGTGGTCTTAACTTTCTTACTAAGTTTTAAATATTATGACCATGGCATTTTAAAAATATAGACGTTGGCAATCCATTTTTCTTGATATGAAATCAAGGTTCAAAAGTAGACAAGATTCACCATAATTTGACGGTATTCATGCTTTCCCCTAAGCACCCCTACGCCTAAAGCAAACGAACAAAAAGATGTGCGCGCCGCCGTGCATTACTTGCGTAGGCAGCATAGTATTTACCATTACGCAGCACACGCTGTACACGCGCACATTATAAAACCTGTTTGTCACGCTTTAAAGAACTAAAGGCAAACTAAAATGCTACTTTTACGTCACTTCCGGGTCATTGCGGCCAGCGCGATAATCACTTTCGTTTTGGAATTTCCCTTCAAAGCTTTTCTGAAACCCATGATGTTATGCCCAATTTTTATCAAATATATGGTTTCTCAAATACTGCTTCATGCAAATTTTACATTGATACCAATACATACTGTGAATAAAACTGTTTTTGGGAAGTATTATAAGTATTTTTAAAGCATGTCCATGGACCTTTAAGGGTATGGTTACAGGCACATTACATAAACATACTCATTTAGGGAGCAAAATCATGCCAAAATACTTGTTTGGATGCATTTCTAAACAGTCACACAAATTACTTGTTTAGGATAGCAAAATTCAACCAAGATTAGTGGTAGCAAAATCAAAACAAAATAGTTGTTTAGGGTAGCAAAATCAAACCCAAATAGTTCTTTCAGGGTAGCAAAAATCACACCCAAATAACTGTTTAGGGTGGTCTTCTTGTCAAGTGCAAATACATGTTTAGGGGACATTTTGGGACGCCATCCACCTTAATACAAGTGCCACACACACATGTGCTTGCTACGTTACTAGTTTATTGTGGGGCATATTGATTATGGCGATGTAGATTTGTTTTCTTCTCGTTTTTCACCATCTTTCTACTTCTGTCCAAATTGTAAGACTGTTTAAATTAGGAAGATACCACGCAGAAGTATTTCCATGGAGATTTCTGCAGTTTTTTCCACAGACAACAGACCCTGATTTGGAGATGCTATTGAGGTCAAAATCAGTGTCCTTTACTCTCATGAATGAGGTACTCATCTCATGTTAAATGTCCATATTTCATTCAAACTCGGTGTTTTAAAATTACCGGTATAAGAAAAACCTGCCTAAGCAATCAGTTTAATTGTGGGCCCCATAGCTGGCAGGACCACTTTGGAATCTGTTGTTGTATTGTAGGGGGTGTGGGGTATGTGGTTGTCACTAAAATGTTTTAGCTTTTTTATGCAGCGACTCACAGCTTATATTCTTTTAATATGCACATGGTGCGCCCGCAGGCAGACTGTGCCCATCTCTCTGTCTAGTGGCGGTTTGGGCCGACTCCCTCATATAATGTTGCTGTGGGGGGTTCGCACACTACGGCCGCCCGCACAGCGAGTCCCTGTAAATTGCATTCCCAACATATGCCGTACCCATTTATACTCCGGGGTCAAGAGAGGCAAGCGAGGTAAGTGCCTTGCCCAAGTCACAACACATTGGCGACAGCAGGGCTTCAGACCCACACCTTATGCTTATGGACGAGCGCTGATCAACTGCACCACATGCATGTGCCCTCTTTAAATCTAGTGAGCGCAGAAAGCTGATAACTGCAAAATTCTAGTTTCAATTTTACCACACTCTCTTGATACTTTGTACAATGGTGGCATAATAAGGTGTGTAATCATTGGTAACTCTTTCAGGAGTGCACTTAAAACAGGCATCTAATCCGCATACAACTTCAGCCTGCGAGTATTGGAACAACCGATGAGAATCTACATATCCACAACCACAAGATTCACTTAGCAGCCGGCATTTGTTATCAAAACAATATGCTGACCAGTCACTTACCAATGTTCAATGTCTCATTGACAGAACAAGGTAATTTATCTGTAGTAAATATGGTGACAAGACTTTTCAAAAAATGATAAGTTATTATATGCACTCTACATAAATTCTGGGCAATTCCTTTGGTTTCTTACCCATTTGAAGTTTACCTTGTTATAGTTTTTGCACTAGCCAAAAGCTCATGGCGCCAAGGCCACGGACTTGCCGATTTGTTTATAGGGTGAACCTAACAACTGCTACAGTTTTAAACAGAAAAGTCCATGTGGGTGACGATGAAATGTTAAGTTAACACATTATTTGAATGATATAATTTATGTATGAGTGAGATAAAAACCAAATATTAACGCCTTAATTTGTGTGACGGTAGAAATATCTCCACTCGTGAAAGATATATGTCCCATTCCACTCGCCATAACCCGGCTCATTGAATGAAACAGTACATCTTTCACTTTGTTATATTTCGACCATCACACTTATATTTGTATATTAGTAAACAGCGTTTAAATTAAACAATGAAGATCCATATGTTATTGTTTCCGGCTAATTTCAAACTGAGAGCAAAGCTGATACTTCTATGCTACCTAAAATTGTTTATTTTCAGGGTATGAACATCAGGCATACATCAGGGGTGGATCTCAAACTCTTGCAATGATTAATGATGTCATTCATTGAGTATTGTTATTGAGCTATGACAGTCTGATCCCGCGTTCAGTCACACAAGACGCACTAGAAAAGGATTTTACCATCTTTTCTCTTCATTTGGGGTTTATCAGAAGGACCGATAGTCACCACTACCTATTACTCATCCTCCTGGGAACTCTCGTGACAATCCTTAGTACACCAAAGGATAAATCGGACTAAAGAGGCTACTTTCTGGAGTTGTATGTGAGGGAGTTAAATGCTCAGACTGTAATATGGATTGCATTGTGGAACACAATT
>JAMKCH010051537.1:0-10690 GCA_023653785.1 Ophioderma brevispina
TTACAATCATTAAAACTGTTTTGTTATATAAATTCAATCACTTGTGCACAAGGCTCGTTTATTTTGTGTTTGAAGGTATTTCTGGCCTTTTTAGCTCTTTTAGGGTTAAGGTTTGAGAGTTTTGCTTTGTGGTTTTAATCTAATTAGTACGAGTCTAATAGCTATGGTTACCATGTAAGTAAACACATTTTGATTAAAGTTAACGCAAACTTAAAGGTTAGCCTACAAATAACCTGGATGTCTTGGGCTTCTTATTAATTAATCCCTATCTTGTTTTGGGTATATTATTTTTATTGTAAATATCCTCTATCTTCCAATGGCCTATACTATTATATCATTGCGAGTGAATGGACGAAATTTCATATTAAAAGTGAGCCAGTGCCGCTTTAAGTGCTGGCCATGGGTGTCCCAGAACTTGATCATTGCGTATTGATTGCCGTTATTCTATACAACAAAATAAAAACAACCCTTCCTAGGTTTTACTCTTTAACTCGAGGGTTTTGGATGAAAAAATAATTGCTTGATAACATATTACTTAATTGTATCAGAGTTTTCTGCATTTTATGATAATGGGGCATACAAATGTAGTATTACATGGCTACCGTCTTCTGCATACAAGCATATTTGGTACTTTTGCAAAAAGCAGTGAAGTTCGGCTGCATCTGTGGCTGAATAGGCTACAGTCAGAATAGCTGAAAAGTCCCTTTAGTAACTCTTTGTCCATTATGCATATGAAGTTTAGTTAAATTTAAGTAAAACTCAGTCGATTTTGTAGTTTGGGGAATAATTGGTGGATCCCATACTCTTTAAAAACATAAAAATGGGTCCCACTTTTGAGACTTTCAGAGCTAAGAAGTCCCTACTCTACCCCAGCCAACCGCCCCACTCCCTTGTCCAAGAGTGGTACCCTCCAACCTCCACCTACTCCCTTGTCCAAGAGTGGTACCTCCAACCTCCACCCACGCCCTTAGTGTAAACCCCTGATCTGTGTCATGATCTTCCAGCAATATTATAATGCCAGAGGCAGTATAGTATTATACAGTCTCATCATTGAGAACCTCCATGTGCTCATTGGGACAAGGCAGCACTGTGCTTTTACCCTCCATATATTTTTGACACACTTGAATTGATTACAGCGTCCAACATATAGGACATGAATTTACAGATATGTTTATGTCTCGGCAATTAAGCTGTCAGTGTTGTGAGCAATTTTCTTGTCAAGTCTTATTCCATGTGGCAGTGCCTACCTTCCACCCACCCGTCACTCGGTGGCTTGATATGTAATGCATGTACACAACCTCCTTGAGGCAGAGTGATGACTATGCTAAAAGATGTCTTCTCATTTCATCATCAATCTCAGTCCGAAAAAAGAGCTGGTATTTTTATCTGTATCACTCTTAGACTTGTGCCAATAGGGCTTGGGGGGGGTACAATGATATACCCAGTGTGTGCTTTTTTAAGTACATGGCCGGATTCTTACTGGTCGTGGTTAGCTATACGCAGCTACACCGTATCTACTTCGGCAGCTACTTCACAGTAACACATTGTGCTCATTGCGAGGGCAGTAGCTGCAAGACTTGCTTCCAAAGTACATGGTTATAAGTATATAAATGATGTGTCTCCTCCACATTCGTATCCTGAGATAACCTGTACAATACAATACAAACGGCATTTGATATAGCGCCTTCTCAAACAAGGTCAAAGCGCATTTAACAAAAAGAGAGTAATTCCTATTTAGAAGCCTAAAACATGGTTCATCTTTACAATACTGTTGTATTACTATGAGATAAGTATTAACATCAAACTATAAAATAAAAAAAAAAGGAAAATCCGCTGCATAATTAAATATCATGTAGGCAATAACAAAAAACACTTTAAGCACACAATCAACTCTTAAAATAGATGAAATTTTAGATCTTCTTAAAGTAACAATGACTTGGAGTGGCGAACATAGAAGATGGCAAAGAGTCCCATAGGCTAGGGGCCGCATTGCTGAAAGCCTGTCACCCACTGACCTTTTTGTGCGGGACACAGTGAGAGCGTCTTTTCAACTGCAGAACGCAATCCTGGCCTGCCAGGAATATACAAAGAGAGGTTTCGGACAGGTAGAATGGCAATGTAAAAAAGGTGGAAATGCCCGCTTGTAAGTAAGATGCATAAGCTTAAAGATAACGCGCTCACTAATTGGTTGCCAATGGAGCTCTTTAATGAGTGGTGTGGCTGGTGTCCTTCTATCAGATCTGAAACACAGCCTGGCTGCTCTTTCTGGCACAATCTGAAGTTTTATCCGATCTCTGGCCGGACATTCCACCAAGTGAATTGGCATAGTATCCTGATAACCTGTAGTAGCACACTAGGGGATTGAAGGTGTATATGGTGTGGACAGTACTGGAGTAGACATGGCAAAGCTACCCCACAGTTACTATGCCCCATTTTGACAGTGGTTTAGCATTTTTTTGTATTCTGGTCATCATTGGAAATCCTACTCCCCTTTTGTAGACTACTTTAATCTTCTACAGGGGAGTACAGGACTTAAAATAGAATAGTTCTTTGATCCATACTTTGTTGTTACTTTTATATTGGTCCATACTTGTACTTCTTCCCTTACTTTAACCATCTTCAGTAAGAATAGCCGCTCAATTAGTTGCATGGTTTTAGATATTCATTTAATTTTGTTGAAGAACATTGAATAAGCTATAACAAGATATGACAATGTTTTCCCCCCCTTTAAAATTCAAATTTTTCTTCAATAGTAAATTTCAAGAGATATTTTACAAAGATGCTATCAAAGCTTGAGTCCCTCAAAAGCTGCACTGAAGAAGTTGACACCAAGGTCATGGCACAAAATGTCTAAAATTACCAACTGCGCCATAAGAAAAAAAACAACATCAATGAATCCCAACACCTCATTTGTTTTCACCACAACAGCTCTATAAATTCATCAGCCTCGGCGATAATGCACCAACAAGTGACACATTACCCTTGTTTATATATTCCTGTAGCCTCTGAAAGGTTATAAGGCCAATGTAAAACCCTCTGTTTTTCTGTGATGAGATAACTCAAAATATTTTCTACCCCTCGGGTCAATGAGAACGGGATGAGGATCTACATTTAAGCAGACACCATAGTAACGGACCCATATGTTATGAGCAGTGGTGGGGTTGGATGATGCTTGCATCTTACAGTACACCTGCAGGTGATCTGGACGCGGGGTGTAGATATAGCGTCAAACAAACACAGGTCTGCAAGAGATGTAACGCTTTCCGCACAGTGGCCAAGTCCGTCTAGTCTAATGCTTGTCACACTACTGAAACTAGATAAAGGAATTGATGAGAATATGGAGTACAAACAGGTGTATTCATGGGACATGTATGAGGAGACGAAAGTGTGGTGTTGTGACATTTTTGGAGGAAATCAAACCATTCTGGTTGAAAGTTGCTAACTTCAAAAACCGTTGTGGTGGGCAATTGATAATACAAAACACATCAAGTAACAGGAGGATTTTTAAAGACTCTTCTTCACACTTGTTCATCTCGTAATGACTTCAAGGCTGAAAAACCAGAGCCACTTGGAAAATTCCTCCGACCAAAATTACCCTTTCCCATGCATTTCAACCCATGTTTCTGGGAAAAAATCACCGCCGAAGGTTTACAATATAGATCAATTTTTAGTGCACCCAGGAATAAATAATCTTAATACCCGTCATTATTCATGAGCTCTCCAAACATGCTAAAAAGCTAAGACCTATTTAAAACAGTAATTATGGAATGCTTTTAAGTCAATCACATTTCAGGCCTTTGTAGCAATATTGAATTCATTAAAATGTTGAGTAAAAACAACAAAATCCTGGACGGCTGTGAAGTTGATCAATTCAACATGATGCGTGTGTGGATGGAGCTGTAGTCGTTCTTGTCGCGTATGATAGATAAGCTATAAGCTAAAGGAAGTAGAAGATGCATGTTGTTTTTGTACCCTTGACCCAAGATGTTACATAGCTTATTAAATTACATAAATCATTGCAGTACGCTTTCAAAATCATGCTGCCTGGCGGGATAAGAGAGTTCTATGGCCAAAAATGTTCACCAGCATGAATTATTTTTCAGATTATACATCAGCCCAAGCCGGACCCTTCCACCTACTCTGTGTTTTCAATAACAATAGTGAGTTAACTAGTTGTACCAGTGGCACGATTGCAGCTATCTATGAAGCTGCAGGGGACAGTCTTTGATGGCGGTGACCCAGTGTTTCAACCATAAGTGTAAAACCGGTGCATTAGCCGTAAGACATAAGTATCAAAAGATTTCTTACGAGTAGTGCGGCTTATCTTGAAGGAACCAAACCGTATGCTTTATGGTGTTGTTGGTTTCTTGTTAGTGAAATCAAGAAGGCACTTGGTAAAGATTAAAAACATTTGTGTACTTATTGAATCTGTAGTAAGTATGAGTGTCACCAACCGCTTGCTAGACACTTAGTTTGCAAGCTAATTTGGTTGCAATTCAGCGAGGTGGGTTGCAGGAAGGCAAAAGGTTTGGTTCATGTAAGAGATTACCCTAGGCGAGAGTGGTCTAGATTTAATCAGGTGACATGCGAGGGAACTCTTAGTCGCCACAAGATGCCTTGGAAATCACTCCTCCGAAAGTGTTATTTTATAAACAATTTGGCCAGAACGGGAGTATCCGATTGTCGTCTCAAGACGGTACTAATTCATTTACGGAATAAGCAAGCATTGAAAGTCTTCCCTGTTTAATATTTAATCGTTGATCTGTCCTGAAAAATGGAATTCACATTGTTTTTAAAGTTTTTTATTTTTCCCTTCATCAAAAGGATTCCCTGCTGAGGGGGAAGGGTTAACTTGTGTGGCTAAAGTAGTTTTAGAAGTTAGCCGTGGTATGAGGCATGCCTAAACTTTACGAAATCTTAAGCGGAATTCATCCAAAACCATTAACTTGAAGTATCCTTTTCCTTGTGTATGTTCTCCAATGCGCACACTGCTAACAGCTGCAAGCTGAGCGAGAAGAATTGAAGAGATACCTCCAGGGACGGTTTTTCCATTTTGCCAAAGCCTAAAAAGGTGACTCATTTCTAAGGAATGCTTGCCTAAATTTACTTACCTGAAAATTGAAAGTAGGTGGGGTCTTCATCATTGTAGGCATTTGGGGGCTAGTTGATTTGTTTGTTTTTTATCAGATTTGGGCCAATTTCTAATGAAAGGTGGAGAAAATTCTTATTTTGCATCAGAAAAAGCTCAGAATTTCAATTTGCCCCAATTCAGCAAAGAAGTGAAATTCATCATATTTCGATAGATTTACTTCTACAATTAGGTACACTAGACTGCAAAGATTGCAGAAAATCTTTTTTCACCAAATTTTGTTGAGAGATGTATACCGTAAGTAAAATGGATGCATCATTTCTTGTCCCTCAGGGTGGTTGGCTGAAATGGATCCAAAAATGGGTTATTTTTGTCGCAACCTTGCTCCACCAGTGGCAACAGAATCAAAGATCGGATTGTCTATCGGGCAGGGTTAAGATTATATTGCCTTGTTTTACACTCGAAGAACATTCCATTCACTTAGAAATACAGGTATGAAAATGTGAACCTACACCTCGAATTTCAACATCATTGTGTTATCTTGCTGTATTAAAAATCAGAATTTGAAGCTACTTAGCACTTGTGATTTTGTCATGCTGGGGTGTCATTCGGCACACAAAAAAAATGGGAATATGTCTGCGTGTTGGTTCAAAAAAGGCTTGCTAGTGTGGCTTATATAAAGTAAGAGGGAAAAAAAAATGCCTGTAAAATATGTATGTACAAGCTGTGCTTCTGGTTTTGCAAGATGCTCTGGTAACATGAAAATGCACTTTGGATAATCATAATGATGTGTAGGAAAGAGTTGCCGAGATGGTCATGGTTTACATAAGGGGTTATGTGTTTGCGAGATAGAAACCGCAATGATTACATCGTCAAATGTCACCCAGGGGTAACGTAGGGCAGACCTCCAATGTGCGAGGTAGTTGGATCCAAGCAATCTTTTTTCCATTCTTTTGAAAACCCCAAAGGTGCAAAATTGGCCAATCAATCGCTTTCATCGCACAAAGTCTCCGTGTTTATCTGTGACTCATTGTACAGACCTTGAAAAAGAAAATGACACCATTCAAGAATTGAATGCTGTTTATTTTTGACATAAGTTGTAGTTCATGTATGTTGGTAAGTTTCGAAATTAAGGTCACAGTTTCTGTGGTAAATTTGATTTTATCAATTTATAGAATATTGTAGGTTTTAATTTGGCCAAATCGTTTTCTCCCATGCCGCTCTTGGATTGCAGTATCGACTACGCCTCCCTATTTCATGCGTGATTCATGACAATGCAAGCAGTAATACTCTCTATTAAAAAAAAAATTTACAAAGAATAACATTTATAGGTGGTGTATTTTGCATTATTGAGATCTTCCAAAAACAAGGAAATTGGATTCTATATTCGATGATGGCATGCTGTATAGGGAAATCGCGTAGTCAAAAATATCCTTCTCAAATGCTGACTTTTGTCCCACACTAGGACATGTTCATATACATTGTAAACAGTATAGAGGAGAGAGTAATCCATACAGTGGGCTTAAGGAAGTACCAAGTGTTTTACATTAGAGATTCGATGCCGACAGAAAAATAAGAAATAAAAATCTATAGCAGAGGAATTATGCTGTGACTTCGCTATACATGTGTTATACACTGCTGTAATGATTGATTTTTGGACTATGTTTTACTGTTCTGGAGTGAGGCGGTGTTGTTGAATCCAAAAATTAAGTGTCTGGGGTATTGTGATGTAGGTGAACTCAAACTTATAGTGCAATATATTCCTTTAGAGGGGTTGTCTGACTGAAATGTTGTCCTCGGGGTAGGGTTGGTATCAACATATCTAGAGGGCCTATACACTTTTCAACTTGAACTTGAGATGACATCCTGAGTGCTGCAATGGATGCAAGTATAGATGTGTACGGTTATATTTTTCCTATAAAGCGAGTTAGTGCAGGAAGGGCCCATCGCATCAGAGCTGCATTGGGGTGGTTGCTTACGGTTTTGTACAAAGTACTGACATGGTAAATCTAACACTAGCAGCTATTGAGGTGGGGCCTTCGTGATTTAAATCCTCGATGTGTCATACAAGCAGTCAATGGCACACCAAGCCTCATTCAAAGGGTCAAAAATCCTAAAAGACTTAAAATAGTAGAGCTATACAAACTATGTGGTTGTTATACCTTCCTCGGCGTCAGTAATGCAGGGTATTATGAAGTAGGAACGCATGAAAAAAATAATGCAGATTAATTCAAAAGCGGCTGACATGTCAACGTATGCGTATAAAGGCGGTGAGAAAATGGTAAATCGCAAAACATCTGCATGAAGGAAGATAAACGGGACTATAGTCAGGAGGCACTGTAACCAGTCAGTCAATCTGTCTAACTCCGGTCTGTCTGTCTTGATGTTAAGGTTGCATGAAGTTTTGGTGCCAGTCACAAACATTAAAATCCAATTGCAACCAAACTTGGTTTTGGTGCAGTATGAGCACCCTCATCAGTGATGAGGTCAAAGGGTCACATTAAATGTCAAAGGTCATCTCCGGTAAAATTGTAAGAAAAGGTCTATGTAACTAAACATGAAAGCAGGCAACATGGAAATATCAGAAAATTGGTTAAATTTAATCACAATCAAGCCAGAATTTTGACTTTGGACATAAAGTGGATTCCATTTTCTTCCCAATTACACAAAAAAGTGGGTTACTTTCAGAGCTAAAGAAATCCCTATCACACGAAATGGTTACCCCTCAAACCACCCCCTCCCTTGTCCAAGAGTGGTACCTCTAACTCACCATCCCTTGTCCAGAGTGGTACACCTCCAACCTCCACCCACCCATAAAATCTAAACCAGATCTGTGTCATGATCTGCCGCATAATTAATAATGACCTAGGTCAGTCTAGTATACAGGTCCTCATTAGAAACCCAATGGGATCCATTGGGACAGACAGCACTGTGCTTTTACTCTCATATATTTGGACACATCAAATGGATTACAGAGCATATAGGACATGAATTTCAGAAGTTATGTCTCGGCCATTAAGATGTCAGTGTTGTGAGCAATTCTTGTCAAGTCTTATTCCAATGTGATGGCCGTGCTACCTTCCACCCACCGTCACTGGGGATTGATAGGCTAGTGCCTGTACACAACCTCATAGGACAGAGTGATGATATGGCTAAGATGTCTTCCTTTTCATTCATCAATTCAGTCCGAAAAAAGAGCTGTATTTTATCTCTATCAGCTCTTAGTTGTGCCAATTGGGAGTTGGGGTACCGGTACAATGATATCAGTGTTGTGCTTTTGTGAGTACATGGGCCAGATTCTTACTCGCACGGAGGCCTATTACGCAGCGAACTGTGTCTAGCAGCAGCTGCGCACAGTACCACTGGGCTCGATGCAAGTTATTAGGTCTGCAATGATGTGTCTCCTCTACAGTACGTATCCTAATGGATATCTGTAGTTGCACTTACGTTGGAGAGAAGTGCCTCTGTTGTGGACAATATGGAGTAGACATCGCAGCTACCACACAGTTACTATGCCACCATTTTGATAGACAATAATTAGAGTGTATACACAGGCTTCGAATTACATTTTAGAATTACATGCACCGGTGCATTAATTCAAAACGTTACATCACATAGAAAGTAATGCAAGGCTAATGTAAACATGATTGGTGCACTTCATAACCGTTTATTCAGTATCAGGCTTCTGTAGTTTAGGACTATTGACAGTTGGTCAAATTTTATCATTCAGCATCAATGACTTTCTATGAAATTAAGCTAAAAGTGCTAGTTATGGCTTACACACAAAGTTACAATTCTACATGAACGTGCATGCAGGTACAAAAGTTACATGCACAGAGAGAAAGTTCATGCACCTGTGCATGGTGCACTGGGTTAATGCGAAGCCTGGTATACACTGTTCCCTGTTAGCATTTTTTTATGTCATTGGAAAATCCTACTCTCTCCTGTTGTCGAACTAGTCTACTTTACTTCTACAGGAGAGTGCGACTTCAAATAGATTAGCCACGACTATTTGAAACCATTGACTTTGTTGTTAATTTTTATTGGTCATACTTTGTACGTCTTGTTTTACTAACTATTTAGATAGATAAACGCAAGTGAGTGGCTGGTTTTTAGATATTCATGATAATTTCGTGGAAGAAAAATTTAATGAAAACGTGAAAAGTAGGACAGTGTTCCCACAATCTAAAATTCAAATTTATATTCAATATTACATAAATTTTTTCAAGCAGTATTTGTACAAAAATGCACAAGGAGTCATAAGAAGCTGCATGAGAGTGATACCAAGGTCACGGCACAAAATGTCTAAATTACCGACTGCAGCCATACAACATCAATGAATCCTAACACCTCATTTGTTTTCACCACAACAGCTCTATAAAAGTCATAGGCCTCTGGCGATAATGCACCACTAGGTGACACATTACACTTGTTGTTTATATTTCCTCTAGCCTCTCATAAGGTTAATAAGCCAGATTGTAAAAAAAACCCTTGTTTCTGTGATGAAATAACTCAAAATATTTATACCCTCGTCATAAGATCGCGGATGAGGAGTCTACATTTAAGCAGAACAGCCATGGTAACGGGACCCATAGTTAGGAGCAGCGGGGGGTTGGATGATGATTGTGTCTCACGATACCATGCAAGGTGATCTGGATCCGAGTGTGTAGATAATACGTCAACAACCAAAAACCAGGGTCTGCAAGAGTGTAACCTTTCCGCCAAGTGTCAAGTCCGTCCAGTCTGATGATTGTCACATGTGAAACTAGATAAAGGAATTGATGAGAAAATTGGAGACACACAGGTGTTAGTCATGGGAATGTATGAGGAGAGGAAAGTATGGCATGGTGACATTGTTGGAGGAATACAACCACTTCTGGTTTTGAAGTAGATGCTATTTCGAATAAAAACCTTTGTGCGTGGGCAAAGTGATAAACAAAACACAGTCAAGTACAAGGTTTGAGAATTTTTTTAAAAGACTCTTCTTCACACTTGTTCATCTCGTAATGACTTCAAGGATGAAAATCCACAGCCACTAAAGTTCTCTGACCAAAACATTACCCTTCCAGGGCATGCAAGCCTCGGTTTTCTGGAAATCACCGCCGGAGTGTTTACAATATTAGATCACAATTTTAGTGACACACCAGGAATAAATATTCCGTTTATGATTCCAAGATTTCAAACTGCGTAAAAGTAAGACTATTAAAACAGTAGTAGGCATCTTTTAGTCAATACATTTTCGCATTTAGCAATTGATTATTAAAATGCTTGACAGGCGGTGGCGGCCAAGCTCCATTATAGCGCAAACTGCCGAACGATCTGGACGAGGCCTGAACAGTGACCGGAATTTGACGTCACTGTACGCGTTTATAAAAATAGATCAGTGGTGGCGAGTGGGAATTCCCGTACGGAGCCGTGTACCGATCTAAATGGCCTTGCTTTAGTCGATGGGCAATAATTGTGCCTGAAAAAACTATCATCCAACCGTTTTTAAAGACCGGGAAATGAGAGGATTGCTCCATAGTGCAGTTAGTGTCCACTGTCTAAACGGGCCTCGACCTTTTGCCCACCCAACCAAATCATTGTGAAATGAATCCATTC
>JAMKCH010051538.1:0-10470 GCA_023653785.1 Ophioderma brevispina
CAGCTGCTTACTCTACTGTCTACTGTCCGGTTGTTTGCTTCATGCCCTGAGTCTTGTAGGACTGCGTGTAATATTTCGGCGGTCGTGCCCATTTGTACTGCGCGTGCTTCTACCATAAGATTGGTGTTTTTCCCCCTTTTCGGATCGGTTGTGACCCCGACGGTGAACATTTTCGTTTCCTACTCATTTTGTAACGGGTTCGCTAACATATACAAACACAGAATAGAATCCGACCAAAATTATCCTGACAAAAAATTTTCGGCTACCTTGTCTGCTTTCCAGCCGAAATTTGGACTAGGAACCCACAATTTGTTTTCGCGGAGCCCAGACAAATGAACAAGGAAGCTCATTGGCAGTCACGGGCCATTCATAATCCTGCCGCGTAACTAGCCAATATGGCTGACGACACCGATGCAAGGATGGCGATTTTACACAGCTCCTCCCTCCCCCCGAAACTAGAAACGAACCAAGAAATATGGCGGGCCCCCGTGAGGACAAATTCTGCCTTGATTAGATTTGGCTAATAAAAGCAGTACTTACATTCGAATGTTGTAATCACTCTAAAACATTTTAGTAATTTGGCAACTTTCTGTTTTCCTTTTCTATGTTCACGGCTAAACACACACCTCTACATTAATACTGTTTTATTACTAAACGCTATCCATCACTGACTTTAGTTTTAAATATTGTGACTAAATAAGAAGACTGTGAAAAGGTGTGTAAATTATTGCTAAAACATGATTTTTGCGACATAAGAATTAAGATTTTATATCTTTTTTTTCTCATACATTTAATGAAAACAAACTTATATTTTTCATACGAAGTCATTTTTGTTTCTTAATTTGCTAGAATCACTCTAATACGGTATTTATACAGAATACATTCCTTAAGAAGCAATGTTTGCTTAAGTTATGTTACATTCGTTACATAACCAAAGGTAACGAAAAATTTTTCTTATTACATTATCAAATGGTAATAATATGTTTAAAAGGAACAAACCAGGACACAAATGAAGTCTTTACTCCCTCTCTGCCAATAGAAAGGAAGCTAAAATATTTGAACATTTTGGCTCTCACTGTCATACCGATAACGTTTTTATATACAAACAAATCAACCTTTTTCAATCGACCCCACCACGAATGGATTTTCGTTAAATGGACTTTCGTTATCTATTATTGCTTTGTTTACTATAGATCGGCCCTTATCATTAATAATTTACGCCCGGACCAGTATGAATGGTTTACAGACAAATTTATACAGTCTGATGTAACGTGTATTTTCTGCATTCATTTGTGTAATCTAGCTATTGGAATACAAAACCACCATCTCCGGATTGGTTTTTATTAACATAACCTGATTTACACACACAGAAACCTGAAAATGTTTTTTATACTATTTTTCATTTCAGGTGATAACATATCAAATCAAAACAATTGACCGAATTAGGGCGTTCTATATAGGGCACCAGTCTTCCTTCAAGGCAATGAATAGGGGGCTAGTAGGGGTATTGTTAGTTAATATATTATATGACCAGTATGTGATGGCCCTACTTATTCTGTTAATATATACCTTTATTCACATTCGACCCGTCTTTCGCCCCTACCCCCCCCCCGAAAAGAAAAAAAAAGCCCCCCCCCCAATAAATTTTTTTTAAAAAATCATAATTAAAAGTTTATAAACACACCATCATAATAGTGGGGAATGGCTGGGATCTTATTTTAATCTTAAAAAAACACCTCCTCGACGATATCAATAGCATCTTCCACAGGTGGTTTGTGAGTGCTTTCACTAAAAAAATCAGAACAGTATGAATCGCATTTATTCTTATTTAACGACATACATCTTCTTTAATTAATAAAATAACAAAATAACTGAATAATTAACATGTTTTCTATCAAGGCGGCACATTTAAATCCTAGACGACCAAACGTGCATTATAATTACACACCTGGTTTTGCCAGGCTGTATGGACGGCTGCCCTGCAGCTGGGTTTTCTACGTCACAATAGCTTCCCTCTATTGACACGTACTCAATTATGATGAACATGGATAAATGTTGCGGCCCCACGATGGCTATTGAAAGAACACGGGCTGCATTGTCACATGTCGTACTTGAAACTAGTTCCAACCAAATACAAGCCTGTATATTTTGTAATGTACTTCATTGGTTTTATTGAAGTCAACTGTTCTGCTGTGGGGCGGTGTAATAATTCTAGATACATTGCAGGTCCAAATTTCCACGTGATTTTGATTTGTGACGATGAACTCATACAGTTGGTCAATTTGTTTAAAAAAATCAATTTGCGTAAGTTATTCAAAAATACACACCTGAATGCAATTTCATCCAAAAAAACAAGTGTTTGTTTGCATGATACATCATTCACTTGCCTTCAAAAACAACAAAAATACAACGAACAATTATTTATATTGGGGTTTTTTGTTGTACAACCCCGGAAAAAGAAACATAGTGTGTCAAACAAAAAATCATGCAAATTTTAATGTTAATAGGTCATATCTACTCCGAACCACTAATGCAAATCCTTGTAAAAACTTTCCATCATCTTATATATTTAACATTAAATTTAAAAGCCATAACACCAAATCCTATATGTACTCCAACTGCAGGCTTTTGCTTATCGGAGCGACTTTCGGCTTTAGATCGCTCCCTAAACCAGAGATACTGTAAAACAATAGGGTATGGTTTTTTACACAGAGAATATTTTTCTTTTGATGGTTACATCAAAAGAGTCCGTGGCAAGTTACAACTTTTCAAGGAAGTCCTTCTGGCGAGTTAAAATTTTTTCAAGAAGTCTGGTGTGGCAGTTAATTTTTCAAAGCAAGTCTGTGTGGTGAGTTAAAATTTGTCAAGTTAGTCCATGTGGCTATTAAAATTTTCAAGTAATTCCATGAGGTGAGTTAAATTGTCATTGTTTTTGTTGGGCTGCATTGTTTTGGCTTGGTTTCCTTAAAGCCATATTAGCACTTTTTGAAGGGCGCCCCATTTTTTCAAAAATTGGAGATTTTTACACGTTCATGGTAATGTCGCTATTAAACTATAACCTGTGAATTGTTTAGCTCGAAATGTCTATGTGTCCACAAACGAAGGAATTTTTGTACTAAATCTCATTATATCGGGGATCCCCGAATCATTCAACGGCTGAAACGGCCTTCCAATATGAAATCGCCGGGAAATAGCGCCATGGTACGTGTCTACGCTCACCCTTAGTTGTTTTTAAATAATAGTTCGGTTCGGAGCAGTAAGTTATAGTCAGGTAGACCCTTCATGTGACCGTAAGTTGAGTATATATGCAATTTTTTGCGAAATGATAGATAGGGTGGTAGAATAGAATCTGCGGGTGCCACCTTGGCATCCTTGGGCATTTTGAGAAATCCAAGATGGGCGGCGCCCATAATGATAATTATCTATGCCACCCCTTATTTTATCAAACTATGGAGTTACTAGATATACTATATGATCAATGAACAAGTGTATGGCCTTGTAACATTAAAGTCTACTTCAACCATCAAAATGGAAGCCAATCCAAATAATTTAAAAATGCCCTATTACAGCAAATACCCTGCGATAAAAAGAGACTTGAAACTACTTATGGTGATGTTATTAAACACCAATAAATATATTTCTGATACTTTTAAAAATTGTAACATGGCGGCAATGCAATTAGCAGCCAAAAACGTGAACATCTTCAAAAATACGTGACACAAAGTTATAAGTATTACAGACGTCAAATCGAAATCATGTCCAATACATTAGAATGTACCTGTGACCTTACCATGTACAACATTACATTTCAATTTGTTTTAAATGCGGCCAAAATCGAAATTAAAACCCAATATGGTGCAAAGTTTTCCAAAATACCATAGGAATACATTTTTTTCAACATTACTGCACTCAATGTATAATTTGACCACATTTTATTCCCGGGATTACCTGTATCACTTGGTTATGATCATGGTACATTTCTAATTGTGGTCATTGCACAATAATTATACTTGAAGGTAATTATTTAGAAAATTTGTGTGTCAAGTGTTTTTTGAAGATATTCACGTTTTGCCTGCTATTGATTGAGTCATGTTACACTTAAAAAAGTATCATAGATACATTATTGTTATCTAACAAACATTTAATCTAATAACTTCATGTTATTTTTTATCGCAGGTATTTGCTGTTATAGGCATATTTTAAATTGATAGATTGGCTTCCATTTGAATTTTGAAGTATGACTTAATGATACAAGTGCCCTTACATTGTTCATTGGATCCGATAGTATATCTAGTAGCTCCATAGTTGATAATATAGGGTTGAAAAAATTAGCAGTTGTGGCAACGCCCATCTTGGATTTCTCAAAATAAAGGATGCCCAGGTGGCCCCGACAGGATTCTTATTCTACACCACCCTAAGCTATCATTTTCAGCAAAAACATTGTGTATATACTCAACTTACGGTCAGGGCTTACTTTGGGCCATAGCCACCGACTATTAGAGGTTATTTTCTCGACTGTGGCCAACTTTTCATCATGGACGGTCAAAAACGTAGCATTTCCAGGCTCTGCCGTCCTAGTCAATCTGGCATCCCAATTCTAATTACAAAATCGCTATTTTGTGATAAATCGCATTTTTTAGAATTCTCTTTCGCAGGTATATTTTTCCTCGACAATTACCAACTAACTGTGGCAAAAATATCAATTTTGAAAATTGGGGGCGCTCTTCCCAAAAATGTGTGTGTTGGGTCCAATTTGTTATTGGCGTTTAACTCGCCAGCAGGATTAGATGGTGTTTCCAATAACTCGCCTACAGGACTTCATGGTGTTTCCATACCTCGGCCAGCAGACATGTTTTTTTTTTTTTAAAAAAATTGTTTTTGTAACTCGCCAGCAGAACCCATTGTGTTTCAGTAACTCGCCAACAGGACTTTATGGTGTTTCTGTAACTTGCCAACAGGACTTCATGTGTTTCCGTAACTCGCCAGCAGGCCTTCATGGTGTTTCCGTAACTCACCATCAGACTTCTTTGCAGTTCATTCTGACTTTGGTGGGGGGGTAACTCCCATTTTAACTTGCCATCTCATAACTCGCCACTTTTTACTTGCCCAAAACTTGCCTCTCTCGCAACTTTGAGGATTATCATGTTTTGAGGAGTCCCAGTGTTGAAAATCGGATCCTAACATATATCATAAAATCGGATGATTTACGACCAAACTTTATTGGTCTCGCTATGAGTTTTAAAATACTGGCTCAACTGCATTTTGCCAATTTTTGCAACTCATATGCTCGACCACTAAATTTGGGCTCAATTGATCCAATTTTTATGTGGTTGTGGTGCATGCAAATAATAATCATGCTCTGTGTCATCACAATGCAAGATGGGGATAAATTCAGTTCATTTGGGTACTTTTTGTCACTTTAATTCATGTGACAACCTGTCAAAATTTGTATTGGAAGAATTGCATTGTGGGAAGAACACTGTATACCTCCTCTTTATCTGCACGTGAATTTTATTTTGCATGTCAGGATTCAATTTTATGTGGAAAATATACTAGGTGTTTTTAGAATGACTGGAAAGCCATCTACTTCCTCCAGCATTTGCCAACACAATGGCACATTAGCTGTCTAGAATATTTTAACTGTAGTGGAAATTTTTGCGAGGGTTTAATTTTCGCGAATCGGCGAGTTAACATAAAATATGAACTAAAACTCGCAAAAATAACTGTTGCAAATAATTTATATTGCATTGAATGTCAAAAACCGTGAATTAATTCTCGAAAAGTCACAAAAAACCTGTATGTGAAATTTCCACTTATACAGTATTTAAATGTCATGACAGCATGTAGCCATCTCTGTTTAGATGGTTACCTCCAGAGGGTGTTTTGAACCAATCCCACCAATACATGCCAATTGACAAAGTGCCTTATAGGTCAGGTGAGGTGTGCTTTGAGAGCCTGCTACTGGAATTCTGGTAACCAGTACTACCAGTCCAAGGGCCGGTTTTCAGGAGGCTAATGGCGGCATCAGCACCTTGATATGTCAGGAAGAGCATCCGTCAGTATTTTTTGCTCAATGAAATCCGCACACGCAGCATGCCCATGCATGTGAGGTGAATCCCCCCCCCAATTAGGCAGGCGATAACGGATTTAACAATTTGTTTACTACTATTACTATACTCATATGATACTAAACATGTCCATACTTAGGGATAAAATGGGATAAAAACAAGTCGGTTTTTTGTTTTTTTATGTGTAAAGAATAGGATTTTTGTGGGATCACATCGATTTTATGAGGCTGAAATTTCCCAAAACTGGTTTATTGTGGGTATCATCATCGTTGTTTAAAATGACGATGAGGGTGCCACCAAATCAATGATAGCACTTTCAAGTGAACAGGAACTAATTAGATTAATTGCCTTTGATGAAACTAAACCTGCGAATAGGAACAGGGAAAAAAGGGGGTCTTTGTCCCCATCAGAATAAATTTCCATCACAAACTGAGAGTTTCGTGATGATAAACAATGTCAGCTTTTCTTAAATCATACATGAGATGGGCACCATTTCACTTTAAAAGTTTGCTTAGGTGTTATTTCATTGGATTCTGGGCATACAGGATATTTTACACCACACACACACCACATATCTGGCAAGAGATACTTGTCAATCAAATCAAGCAATCAATCAACTTTTATTCAAGATCATCCACATAAATCTTACAAAGACGCAAAACAATGATATTGAGGAAATGATCGAGAGGCCAGTAAGGCCAGATTGATCTACACTAAAACTCAAGAAGTTTCATACAAAACAAACAAAATTGCACACCATACACATACAAACAAAACCAAGACATGCCCCAACAAAACTCATTCATCATATCAGCTACGAGTATAGATTTGAATTGATTTCTAAACACTAGTATTTTTGCACATTTTGAGATTATTGTCCAAAGAATTCAATAATTTTGGTCCAGGAATTTTCACAGCGCGATCGGAAAACATTTTCCTGGTATTATAAATATAATTGTGGGCATTTCTTGTATGGTATTTATGTATTTGGCATGTTTTACAAAGTAATTGTAATTGTGGGAGTTTGTTTTACTGAAAAATCTCTTAAAAAGGACATTTTTAGGACATTTTTTTCAGAAAAATACCACGGTTCAAAAAAAAAAATATATAAGGAAGAATTTTCCAAAAACCTATATCGTTTTTGAGATTTCTCTTAAAAGAATTTGTGAGCACAAATTTGTTACCATTTTTTCATTTTTTTCCCATTTTTTTTCTAGTTTTTCTCATTCTTAGCAAAGAGGATTGCGCCGCAGGCCTATACGGCCTATATAGTTAACTAAAACTAGAAAAAATCCTATTTCTACTCTTTTACGGAATAAACCTCAATACTAGATTAAGGTTTATTCTGTTTAGAGGGGGACAATTCGTAACATAGTTAACCCTCTATTAAAAATTACTCCACATGAAGAAAAATTCCACCCAACATGTAAAAAATTACTTCCCACAAATGTTCTCTTATACTTGAAAAAAAAAAAATACAACTCAGAATATATCTCTTGTAAGGGCAAACACACACACAACATTACAACAGCTAATTGTGGGAAGTTTTACTTAAAAATTCTCTTAAAAGTCAACTTTTTTAGACCATTTTTAAAGAAAAAATACCACTTTGTTCAAAAAACTATATAGGAACGAATTTCAAATCTATATAGTTTGAGATTTTTCTCTTAAAAAGACACTTTTTTAGACATTTTTTCAGAAAAATACACTGTTTCAAAACTATATAGGAAGAATTTCCAACCTAATATTTATGAGATTTTTCTCTTAAAAAGACACTTGTTATACAATTTTTTACATTTGTTTCACATTTTTTTCCGGTTTCCCATTTTTTTTCTAGTTTTCTTTTCTCACTTGTCTTAGCCACGAGGATTGCGCCGCAGGCCTAGATAGTTACTAAACTAGAAAATCCTGCGCTCTTTTCTACTCTTTTTAACGGATACACACCCTCAATACTAGATTACATTTATTCTGTTATAGGACAATTCGTAACATTGTAACTCTATAAAAATACTCCCACAATGAAAGAAAAATACACCCACAATGTAAAAATACTCCCACAATGTCGTTTTATACTTACAAATAACACTCAGAATAGATCTCTGGTAAGTTGCCCACACACACACACACACTTAACAAACTACATTGTGGGAGGTTTACTTAAACATCTCTTATAAATCACTTTTTTAGACATTTTTTAAAGAAAAATAACACTTTTTCAAACTATATAGAACGAATTTCAAACCGGGTATTATATTTTGAGATTTTTCTCTTAAAAAGACACGTTTTTAGACATTTTTAAAGATTTTTTTCAGTCTTTTTTTTTCATTTTTTTTTTTTAGTTTTTACTCACTTTATCTTAAGCCCAGAGATTGCGCCTAGTTGCTCTTTGTTGTCTTTTGTTTTTTTTCATCTTGTGTTGGTAATTTTTGTTTCTTTAATGTGGATGAAAATAATGGGTTGGTCGGGCAGAATATTAAGAATATTTTTTTTATTTTGTGCTAATGCTAAAATCTTTGAGTGGCAGGTGCGCAATTAAGTCTGAACTTGATAACGCTGCGCAAAATCTCAGGAATTTACCTTAATTTTTGCCCAAATTAGGCTAAAATTGGTCGAAATTCCCAAAGAAGAGGGATATAAAAATGCATATTTGGGTCATATCGTTCCGCTTTTTGAGCAGAGGGGGCGACTTCCTCCCATGCCTGTAAGCCACTGATCGTGGCTAATGATTTTGTGATCCCCCAACCTATGCATGATGCCTGCTGTATATACATATGGCAGGGTACCTGCCGCAGATTTCGAAGCTATGAGGTTAGGTCAGTCATTAGGCACAGCGGGATCCATGACTGTCATATTATGATGATGTGTAGGTGCTGAATATAACCAAGTTTTTGTAATTGGCTATAGAGATGAAGGATAGCATAAATAAGTGCCTCAGTTGACTCGGCTCCTATTACGGCTCAAAATAGATTAAAATAATAATTTTAGTAACAGTATGTATTCAAAGCCCCTAAACATAACCAACCCCTAATTTAAGTTTACACACTAACAGAAACATAAAGAGCAAACACAAGTAAAGCGATATATAAACGAGTTGTAATAAAACCAGTTGTAACCCTAACTTGCCTTAAACCATATCCCCAAAATTACCCCCTAATCCTAACCCAAACCCTAACTTTACCTGAACCTATACTAACCCCAAACCCATAAATGTGTTGTAACCATAATCAGTAAAGGGGACTGGACCTTTATTCCTAATCGGTAAAAACAGAGCCAACCTAATCAATAAGCCATGTGCAAATTATAGCCATCTGGCTTAAGAGACAGCGGCACATGTGAAAATCGATCTTGTTTATAGGTTGAAAGATTTTATTAACAAAAGCCCTCACCCAAAATGATTAAGACCAAATCAGCGTCCTAGGGTAAACTGAAACGATTTTGTAATTTAAAGTCGCCGGCGAGTTAAATTCAGCAGACGACGAAAGCGGCGTTTAACACAAGAACACGTATGCCGTATGCATATTTCCCACGCTATGCACAAGTTTGATGATCTATACTTTGTGTTTTAATCCAGTGAGTACGAGTCAAAAATATTCATGTAATATACACATTTGTTGATTAAAGTTATGGAAAAATTAAAGTTGGCCTGCAAATTAACCTGGATGTTCTTTATCCTCATATCAATGGCCCTATCTGTTTTGGGGTCTGTTATTTTTAGGTGTAAAATAATATCTCTGTCTTCCAATGGCCTAGACTATCTTTGAGAGCAAATCAAAGACATTCATATTTGTGAAAATGTGCCAGTGCCGCTTTAAACAATTAAGCAGAAACATTTTTGAAGAGCAACCCAATTTCAAAATTTTATACTTTGCCACAGTTATGTTTTAATTGTCTAGGAAACTACACTGCGCAACGAGAATGCTCAAACTGCGTATTATCATAAAATAAGCGATTTTGTAAGTAGAATTGGGGATCCCAGATTGTCTTAACTGCAGAGCGGAAAATGCTAAAGTGATGTCGGCCATGATGAAATCTGCCACCTCAAGAAAATGACCTCTAACTTGACAAGCCTGAACCAATAAAACAACGTAATGGATGAGGCATTGACACGTACATGGCGCCATTTCCCAGCTATTTTCATATTGCGAAGGCCGTTTCAGAGCTGTTAAATTATTATCGAGATCTCCAATATTAATTATTCTAATTACAAAATTCCTTCGTTTGCGACACATAGAATTTTGAGCTGAACTAGTCACAGGTATAGTTCACTAGCAAGTTCGATTTGCAACCGTGAAAAAATCTAACACTGTGAAAAATTGGGCTCTCAAAAAATGTGCTATTATTGCTTTAGCGCACAACCAGCCGCAAATAGACAGCATTGTCAACTAAAATAGGAGGCCAAATA
>JAMKCH010051539.1:0-10437 GCA_023653785.1 Ophioderma brevispina
TGAGGATCGTATCCGATCATCGTAAGTGAGGGTATTCGTTAAACTCTGAGTACCGGTTGCCTTTCCGAGTGTGAGACGTTACTTTCGTCGTGGCGGCATTTCGAGACGAGTTCTGAATCGTTTGGTTAATAGCATTGTCTTGTGCTTTATGATGGCTAACTTTCCTCTTGCAAGGCGTCGTGATTATTGCTTTTTTCACACAAAAAAGTACGCAATCGGGGATTGGGTTCATGACATAGTGACAGATTGAATTTCCCTATACTAAAGCGTTATTAAGCATCCGTCATTATGGAACAACAATCGGCGTTTTTCCGAACATCCATCAAACCAACGGCGGTCATGCGAATCTTCTATATTAGTTTTACATACTGACGGATGTGAGGGATTGCCAAGATTCACCACTTTGACCCTGGAAATATAATTATAAATTTCTGGTAATAGCGGATATTTGATCTATTACATATTTTGTATGGTATATTATAAATGTATAATTAAGTGAGAATATTAGTAACCAAAGTAATTTTAAAAGCCCTAGTGTCACTTCTATGGCAGAGTGTTCAACATCCGTCATGACGTAATACACCAACGTCTCTGTTATGCAACATACGTTGAAAATGCCAATTTTAATTAAGATTATTAATAAGTACTTTTCGCAAGTATTTGGTACCATTTCCCTGAATTTCGTAAAAAATGATAACAAAAAAAATCACATCCGTTCACTATGTAATACAGCCGACGATATATAGACGGGTTTGTCGGGTTGTTAACCTGGTTTATGTGCAGCTCAAAATTCCCACTTCCCTCTGAGCATATTGCTGGAGTTGCTTGTAGCTGGAGTTGCTTGTATGCTGAGCCAGATGACATAGCTCCTCTGAGCTGAGGCAATTTTGGTTTTGCTGTGTATCCTTTCTCATTCCTTTAGGAATATCCAAGGATGCCAGGCATTGTTGACTTTGATGTATTCAGAAAACTCTGCTTCCTACTTTTATGGAAAATAGTATGTAGACATCTCTGCTTTCACAGCAGCCACTTAGATATTGGTATTTGCACTTCTTGCATATGCATTGGATAGGTTCTCCTCCCTAGGGACCGTCGCTCTAGATGATCACTGTCTTTGTTGTGGTAGGAAAAATGGTGATATCTGGTCTCTTAGTGGTCTCTGATTCTGGAGGGTACTCTATTTGTTTGTGTTCCTCATCCATCAGGAATACCATGTCATTGGCCCTCATCTTCGAATGTGGTGATGGTATGGTATTGGTAAGACGGGATTTCGATAGATTGTACAATCAGCTGTGGAAAGGCTATTGTGTAGAGATGGTGTTCAGATTCTTAAAGTGCGATTTTTTGTGATTTGCCATTACACCGCGTTACGGTGCTGACTTGTAGAGATTGTTTTCAATGTTTGGTCATGTATCTCTGCTTTGTAACGAGTAGCTACAACCATTGAGGACGTGGAAAAGTGTACAATGGCCGATGATGACATTTATGGCAGAGTATAAGATTGGTCTTGCCCCACGGCTTCAGATTGGGCATGGGCTGGAAGTCGACCTACATGGCAGACTCCCAGTTCATCCACTGCCCTGTCTCCCAACGATTAATGGAGTGGACTAACAAAACCCAACAGTCTCCCAAAGGTAGGTAGGATATAGTAAAAATATATTATATTACGTTTCCATTTGTTCTCACACCAACCACATCACTTCTATACTTTTGTCTGTGTTTCTTTTTTTTTTTTAACTCATGTTATCATTCTACCGAAGAAGAGCTACGTGCTGTAGCGAAAGATCTGACAACAGCAGTTTTCCGTGTGTATTGTTATTTTATACCTATTCGCGGATGCATCTACATAGTTCTGGCTTTTTAGAAAATATGCTCCGTTTGCTGATATATAAGTAATGCTCAAACTGAGTATAATGGCTTGGGTAAATATTACAAAATCATACACAAATTTCGGTTCATAGACCTGTGTCAAGTGTGACTGTGAAGGCATTATACCTCCATTGCAAACAAAGGAAGCGGTCGCGTTACCTAATGCGTATATTATATAAGAAGCGCGCAAAGAAGTGTAGGAGCAAAACGCCGCAGAAATGAACTGGGCTACGCGCGGTGTGCGAGGGAAAACACCTTCAACGACTATACTATAAGGCCAAAAAGGAGGAGGGAGAAAAAGGAAGAGAAAAGAGAATGAAATAAGAAATAAAGACATAATAAATAAAAATAATAATAATGATAAAAATAATAATAACTCTAAAACATGATAGGAGGAAGGTTTTTTTTAAATATGCATTAGGCTATATGAGCTCTTATAGTATTTTTAAAATTAAGGGTTCTATCCTTTGTGATCTACGGGATATCTTTAATTTGCATACTTTATTTCCTATTTTGTTATCAAAAACGGAATAAACCGCAATATAAAGGGCAGGAAGTTAGCACGAACAACTTCTTCGTAACAATTACAAATGAAGAGCGATGCTCATTACTCTCATTACTGAATGGTGACGTCATAATTGGTATGTAAAGTGGAAAAGGTTAGAAAGGTTGGTGCAGGGTCATCATATTGGATACACTTGGGGGGGGATGGTGGGGCGGGATTTCGGAAATTCTGCAATGTGTGTTCATGACACTATGATCAAAAAAAAAAAAAAAAAAAAAAATAGGATCTCCAGACTACATAACAGTACAGCATCTTTCGTTATCGTCTCATTTTAAAATCGGGTGATAAAAAAAATCGAACCCCACCCGGCCTGGACCAACCATCAGAATTAATGTCGCACATGATGTAAATAAACCAGACAATCTAAAAACACCTATGAAGAAACACCTTGCTGCACTTAAACTCAACAAGTTGTCTGGCGTACCCGGGGATACATTGCTTCATCCAATCTCAAGCCATAAACTCGCAAACCTCTCGAAGAACAAAAGGAAACAGAAAAAACCATCTGCATGCTGTGATTTTCATCACCTTGAAACTATGGAATAATATCTGGAGGAAACAAAAAAAAAAAAAAAAAAACTGACACCTCAAATGATTTTCCCTCAAACAAATGAACAATGCATCTCATCAAAGAAAAATCCACTCATAGACCTTTGTGTTTTAAAGGTGCCCAGTCTATCTGCACAAAACTGAAATGTTAAGTGACTATTTTCTTGAACACAATTTTGATATGTGCCTTTAACTGAACATGGCGAAGTGATTCTTGATACGCACAATGCAGCTATTGGAATATCACTCCTCCTTGCTTATGAGTTTCATACACTCCCCCGCAGAATAGAAATGGGGTGGGTGTTGCAAGACTTCACAGGAATCCATAAACACAAGGAGTGTGCTGTGTTCAACTCATCCACTTTTGAAAGTCTATGCTGTTATCTGATTGTAAAGGAACTTTCTCCCCTGTAAAACTTGTTGTTATATATCGTGCACATTATAGTAAGACGAATAAGTCAACTCCACGCATGCTCTTTGATGAAATTCTCAGATATTTATCTTCACTTATTGCTATTCATGTAATTCCTTAATTGTTGGAGATTTTTACTTCCATTTGATGTAGCTGATGATCCTGATGCAAAGCACTGGAAAGAAATGCTTGAATCCTTTAATATGCACAATTTAAATCCAAGAACCTACGTACATAAATGGACACACCTTGGATCTCTATAACTCGCTCCTGCGATATCCTAATCAACTCGGCCCATGTGCCATCGTTGTTGTCTTGACTGGTTCTATTCACTGCAAATTAAACCTCGCTAAACCCACAGTCAAAACAGCGCATTTCCTACCGTAAATGAAGATTTAACGCACATATTTTAAAATTGGACATAGAAAAGTCAGATTTACTAAATACTCCTGAATCTTATCTCGACAGACTTGCCGTACAGTTTGATACTACACTGAGGAACACTCTCATAAGCATGCCCCTCTATCATCGCAATTTCCCACTGCGTCCAACTAACCCCTGGTATAGTGATGAAATTGCCAAAGCAAAAGAAAGCGCCAACAACTTTGAAAGGCGATGGAGAAAAACAAGAACTGAACTTGACATAGACCTATTTAAACACAGCGTCTCTGGGTCACTCATATTTGCAGATGCTAAAAACGCGCACACTACTATCAGCATAAAATCCAAGACTGTACAAAGATCAAAAAGAAGCCTTGTTAAGGTAGTGTGAATCTTTGCTACAGTCAAACAGGGAACCTAAACTACTTCTTCTGACAATGTGGAAGATCTTGCAAACTCCTTCCACAATTTCTTCACTTCCCAAATTAGTCACTATGAACTTGTACCATTCACCTGATGAAAAGATCTAGACGAATCAAACCTTTTTACCCTTATTATTCAATGTGTTTTACACCTGCATCTCAGGATGAATTCATAAAAAAACTGATATCCATCATCTCCGTCTAAATCATGTGACCTAGATCCACTGCCTACTTGGATCTCAAGAATTCATTGGATACCCGCCTGCCAACTATCACCAACATCGTCAATCTCTCCCTGGATACTGCTTCCTTCCCGAACTGCTTCAAAATGCTTGGTCTCGCCACTATCAAGAGCCACAACTGATGCCAAATAATTTCAAACACAACCACAAAATTATCGCCCAGTTTCTATTCAATTTTGTGTCAAAACTCATTGAAAAAGTAGTTGCTTCTCGCCTGACGGATTACCTTCCGACAATGAATTTTTGAGCGTTTCAGTCCGCGTACAACAATACCACGTAACTGAAACTGCATTAGTAAAGTGCAAAATGATATCTTTATGTTCTCTTGATAATAATCTGGTGTGGTTTCTGGTGCTGTTGGCTCTGTCGACGCCTTTGATACATACAGACCATGGAATTTTAAAATGTCGCCTGGAGTCTATTGGTGTCAAAGGTCCGTGCTCTCGAGTGGATTTGCTCATACCTTAGCAACAAAACAATCTGTAAATATTAATGGACTTTATACTTCACCTTCAATGCTCCTGTTTGGATTTTCCCTCAGGGATCAGTGCTTGGGCCACTGCTTTTCATTATATATTCACGCCCTATTGCTGATATTGCTCGTAACCTGGACTTAATGTGCACTTATATGCAGATGACACGCAACTCTATTTTCTTATGATATGACTTCCCTGACGATGAATCAGCTGTGCGTCAAAAATTGAACGTTGTGTTGCAGAACATTAAGTCCTGGATGACTGCTAACAAACTTAAGCTCATGATGCAAAACGGAACTTGTCATTTCACACTAAGCATTTGCCTTCAAAGATCCAGGACAATCATATTCAAATTGCCAACCTAATATCAGTCTCACTTCTGCTCGCATTTGGGGTATTGCTTGATGCAACATGTCAATGGATGAACGAGTGAAGAAAATTTGTCATTCCGCTTATTTTCAAATTCGTAACATCAACTCAATCAGACAATTTTGTCGGACGACACTGCCTCAATTCTTGTACATGCCCTTAGCATCCTCCCGACTTGACAATGGAAATGCTCTTTGTGGTATGGAATTTCTAACCACCTTCTTTGGGATAAACTTCAGCGAACACAAAATGCGCCGCTCGTGTTCGCTCAAAAACTCGCAATATGACACATAACTCCAACTCTTAGCAACTTCATTGGCTACCCATTCGACAACGGACCCAATTCAAGATTCTGCTGCTAACCTGGAAAGCACTAAATGGATGCACCATCTTACATTAATGATCTTCTTACGCCATACTTGCCAACCCTGACTCTCAGATCGTCAGATAAACTCTCTTGTCATACCCAGAACCTTATCATCATTTGGTGATATAGCTTTTTCTTCGTGTGCACCAAGATTGTGGAACTCACTTTCCTATAAACATTCGCTGTTGTGTTTCAGTTAATGAATTTAAGAACAGTCGTAATGACCTATTCTGTTTCAATCTGCCTTTAATGTTTAAAGTATTGCATTTTCCAATTATTGCTATTTGACTCCTAATTTATTTGTTCAAGACCATTATTTTGTAGTTTTTGCCTCCTCTCGTTCAGGTTAAACATTGTTCCCATGTTTGAATTATTGTTTCTTCTGTTTACTTTTTTTTGTAACTCTTTGTTCAGCGCCTCGAATAGGTTGCCTAGATGATGGCGCTTAATAAATGATTTATTTTATTATTATTATTATTTCATGACGTTCGAGCGACTTTTTAGATCTCAGGTGATCAAAATTATAGCGCAATGATAATGGGAACATCGGGAATGGTCTCGGCTATTGGAAGCTGAACACAGAATTCAAATAAGACTTTCCGTTGGTGAATTTTGGTGTTTTTTTTTTTTTTAGTAAAGTTGCGCCATGAGTCAATCCCAAAATTGGAGGTTGACAAGTACTCTAGAATTGTTTATTATGCTAGATATAATTACTATGATATGTACTATTTGGTTCGGTGTCACGTTGGTCAATTCTGAACACATTGTCTCATCTATGCAGGGTGCATGAAGGTTTACTATGCTGACCTTGCAAATATGCTATTTTCCGGCATGGAACCAAGTTTGGAATTGGGAAATGCAATGGGATATTGATTGCTGTCATAATTATATGCGCAGAACCTTGTTTTGACTAAGAAGGGTCAGTTGTGGCGCGGTCAAGCAAGGTTTGAGGCAACTGACAGGTCAATGTACACACAGATTTTACTGCATTCGTTGTGTGTATACTGCAACGGGGTTCATTTAAACTTAGGTCAGTCACATGGCTGATGAGCGCTCTAGATCGCGAGAGTCTTTATGTTTATTTGCCTATATAGGCATGTTCGGTGACTAGCGTCGGTGACTAGAATATTTTTTATACATTCTTCACCTAGTAGGTTTGGGTTTTTGTGTTAGTGAGAAGGCCCTAACTTCGACCAATTAATTTGAGCATTTTATGAAGAAACGCAAAAATTCAAATTGGCCACCAAACCACTAAACACTCATCTGCTGATTACTCAAAAGGTTGGATTTTTTGTCTGTCCAGTCAAAACACAATTGTGATCAATGAAAATATGATTAATTAACCACATAATTAAGATATTCAATTGGCTTCCATACAACAAAGCGTCTGATAGTTATCTACTTTTGACCGAGAATGGTAACTTTGCATATTACCATGCTTAGCGCAATTAATATATTAATTGAAACCATTAATGATATCTTTCAACAATTTGATATCAATCACTCAAGAAACCATTCCAGATGCTCCAATATAGCAAAATTCATTATTACAATCCCAGAGCTGCCAGGTTTGTGTAATACACTATAACTCATTCAGAGCATTTAAACTAACATAACATAGTCAAGTGATTGATGTCTGCATGATGGCATCCTAGATATCATTCTAATAATGGCTGCAAATGTCCATTCATAAAGGTTAAGTAAATCCATTCATGCTGTCACGCTAAATCTATCTATATTTTGTGGTTTTTAGCTCAATTACCAACTCCAAAAATCTCAGTAGGGCTACCTTAAGTGTCCATGGAGTCATTATTCATCCTATTCCCAATATGGATGCAATGGACGTCCAAAACCTATAAAAACAAGAACATATCTCAATAACTATTAGGATCGGGATTTTTCGCCGCTTAGTAAGTCCATTTCAGCTATATTTGGACACCCATCTTGGATGGCATCTTCATGTATCGATTCCTCTGATACCTAATGATGTGTCATTGATTCTGATTGACTTACAGGGATATACACAAAAGTGCAGTATTGGGTTAGATACAGCAATCAATTATAGTCATCTAGAGTATTGGAAGCCATCTTAATTGGATCCTATTATGAAGGAATTATAATCACATGTTTTGCAAATATTTCTTACGGTTTTAATTACTTGACTGCCAAAACACCAGGATAGATACAAAATTACCAACCTGCAGTAAAGAGTAGATCACGATCAGACACTTTATTGTATTTACGGCCATATTGAATTCATTGATTATATGGTTACAGTATCATATGTTAATTGGTCACAATGAATGTTTTAACGAGACAGGCTGAAAATTACAACTTTTGAGTGAATAAGAGATGAACGTTTTGTGTTTTGGTGGCCATTTTGATTTTTTTACGTTTCTACAAAAATGCTCAAGGTTGCTCATCTGACATCCATCGGATTCAGAATCAGCATAAAAAACTGGTCTAGAAACCGTTGAAAAACATATATCTAATAGAACAAGGTTGATATTAGTTATCAATGAATCTGTAGCCTGGACTACTAGAGACTAAATGATATGGTACAAATTAAAATAAAATTTGCTACTAGAATATAAAATTAACAAATCTCTATAAAAGACATGATAAAAATCATACACTACTAAATCAATATTCAAAATATGTTATTTGACATCTTCTTTAAAAGAATATTTGGCAAGAATTTCATATGATGAGGCATGTTTTTCCATGGTATGGCACCAGAGTACCCGAAGGAGCGTTTACCAGCTGTTTCTGTTCATGCAGATGAATCGAGACATTGATTATGTGCTTTGTATTTAGTGTAATAAGCATGTGTTATCTGTTGTTGAATGCTGTCCCTCAAGTACTTGAAGCCAGCCCATTGATACATCTGTACATCAACATGTTTCTGAAGTATTCTGCCCTTTGACTAACATTTGCCCAATTGCCTTTGGCGTATCCTTTGCACGACATGCTTTGTAATACATGTACACCAAATTATGACGACTTAACCCACTGGAATTTTGCCTGATATACGTACACTTTGTTCACATTGGATACCATTATCGAATCAATACATGACTTGATTTCTTAATGATACGAGTTGGTGTATTAATAAGATTGGACCACTTTTTCTTCTGACATAATTGGGTAACAACCTTTGCTTGGTATGAGAAGATCTAGGTTAAAGTCAACTGTATTGCAGTTGACGTTAACTTAGATGTAAGTTAAAGTCAACGATTATCATATCACTTTTTTCAGCAGAGTATACCATGTCAGCTAAATGATTTTATAAAGATACCATACTACAAACATTTGAAGAAGGTGGCTTGACCCACGATTCGATAATTATAGGCCTGTTTTGGGGGTAATTTGTTTCTGTCCATACACTTTCAATGTATTACATTCATAGTCAGATCTATGTGCACTTACTAAAGACAAAATATCAGTGATCCATCCAAAAAGAGTAAATATATTTGAATTGTGCACAGAAAAACACAATTTTGCAGAGAGATGAGATATGATTTCCATTCAATTTACCTGTGGTAGTAAGTGGGCGTTACTTGTGATAGGACAGTAGTAATAATTACATACCCTGATTTTTCCTTATGAGATTGGTTGTAGGGTATGTTAGATACCTAATTTGTTACACACATGCGAAAAACTGATTTTTGATTTTTTTTAATGATTTAGCAAATCAAAGATGGTGCCTTAAAAACCTTTTATTCCAACCATCACCTATACAGTTTCGTAGTAATACGTACCGCGGTCAGCTTTACTATGTTTCGACCCTTTTAATTTTAATTGGTCCGAGGGAATCTATCTTTTACCATCAATATGAAATTTACACATGTTTTACAAATGAGAACATGAAAGCAACGAGGGCGCACAGAGGCAGACCGACAGACTGAGCAGAGATAGCGCTGTTGCATTTATCAGAGGTACAGAGACATCCTTTGCCTTCGATCTCAACATCTAATAGACCACCTTGCGTTATCATATCACCGAGAAGTACTTCGAGCTCTTCGTCCTCCAAGCATCCGTTTCCTGGGTCGTCTTTCTTCTTTATATTGACGCAATCACGATTTTGCATTACAAACTCCACTTCTCCTGTATGATACAGAAAAAAACCAGCATTTTTAAAAGTAACTCAGCAATGTCCGACACCATGTTACATCATGTATTGCATATATTAGGTTACCGGATACCATTTTACTTTACATTCACTAGAAATGGGCTAAGTAAATAAGTCGCATACAATTTTTTGTACATATTTCTAAGTCAAAAACGGCCACCCGGTTTTTGTTATTATTTCCGCTAACATATCACAAATTTGGGTGGAATTAATTTGTTACAACAAAGAAATAATTCAGTATGCATCAAACCTACTTTTTATGCAATTCTTTTTCTTTCCTCAGCCAACTATATTTAAGATTAAAACAAATCAAGTTAATCTCTTAAAGGAGAACCGTACTAAGAATTTATATAATATACGCTATAAAAATAATTATTGAACACATATCGAGTGGTTTCATGGAAAACGGAATTATACTAACCATAAAAGTGAATAAAAGCATTTTGTCTGACCATGCGCTATTTTAATTTCGCGCTAGTGTATATGGGATATGTATACGTGTTATGCGATACTGACGGCACATTAGTGTCATACACCTTCATACGTGACGCTTTCATAATGTGTATTTACTATGGCATGTGTGACGCAAACGTGCCGACCGTACCGCATAACACGTTATACAATAGCGCGAATTTTAAATAGCACATGGTCAG